>CM029016.1:21232812-21476280 GCA_016801055.1 Panax notoginseng
ACTACATGCCAAAGATATTCATCAACAATTCATATTTGCACTACAGACAAATATATTCATATCTCAAAGAAATATATAATCATTTCAGAATTTATATAAACAATAATTATAACCATGTTGATCAATTCACCTTTGCACTTAAGCTTAAGATATATTCAATTATAAATTCAATGGTCATGATCATACCAGTCACAATTCAACTTTGCACTACAGGCCAAAGAGAACCCTAGTCATGATCATACCAATAATCTACCCATCTTTACACTCCAGTGAAAGAGAATTTTAACATTAGGGTTATAAAAATGTTATATATGATGATAAAAAAATATTATGATCAACATATAGTTTTAATCTCAAGAGTAATAATTCGTAATCATGAATAGAATCGTGAATAGTAACTCATGAATAGTAACCCCGACACAAAAGATAGAATTCTACAATAAAATCTATACCAATATTTTGGTATAATGATATTGAAAGAATAACATTACTTAAATTTATAAAAATTTATTTTAATTGTTTACACTTTACTAATTAATGCATTTAATCATCATAAAATGCCAACTCTTAATTTCATCATCAATAACCAAAACCCTCATCAAAAATCTGCATATACCTCATATAGGATTCTCAAGCCATAAAATCCTATTTCCAATTTTCTTTTTCACAAAACATATTTAATTCATTTACTCATACTAGACATTTTTCATGAAAAATACCAAATCAGTTCCAAAAATATTTCTTTTCTGGAATTTTAGCATAATATAGTCCCATAGTGAACATATATTTTCTCAGAATTTTTAAAAGTCATTTACTATTTTTCATATGGCCAAAATAGCCGAATATTTAGACATTTATCAAAAATTATACTTTTATCTAAAAATTTCTGAATTTTACAGAGTATACTCCTATCATATACATGTACTTCCCAATAAAAATTCATCAATTTTGGAGTTAACCACAGGAATTATAAGCTGTTACTTTTAAATAGTCTTTTTCTCATAAAATTCATACTCTTAATCTATACATCCAAAAATCACCATTTTTGGACACAATCAATAAAACTCATCAAAATATCATTTCAAATTTTTCCATAATTTTTGAAGATCAGAAAAATTACGAAACTGAAAATCATAACAAACCCTTAAAATCCATTACTATCCCTTACAATCCCTTTACTATCCCTTACCTCAAAAGAGCAGTACTTCTGACTGGATATCGGATATGATGCTGAAGAAAACTTGCACTGATGAATAGTAACTCACCAAGTATCTAAAAACTCACAAAATATGCTTCATAATATAGAGAGAGAAAGAGAGAAAGCTTATGTTTCTGGTGTGATTTTCAATTCTAACTTAGCCCTCTATTTATAGGAAAATTTTGGTAGGTTTGACCTGCAACCTGATGGCTTTACCTGCTACTATTCCCACCCACCACATTTGAAATATAATTCAGCACATTTTTTCACCAACCACAAGTGGGGCCCACCAATTCTAGAATTTTCCACCAAAATGATTTATAACTCTGATTTCTGAATCTGCCACCTCTTAAAATTCATAACAAATCATACGTTCATTTTTAACGGTTCAAAATTTGTGGGCATATACTCAACTTATATATGTATAACATATCCAAAAATTACCACGATCCAACGGTCGGATTAAAAATTATAACCCCCGCAAAATATCTCAAAAACCCTGATTTTTAATACCTCCATTCCGACAAAAATACTGATAAAAACCTTAACATTAACTCCTTTATTTTTAACCACAAAAATATATTCCTCATTTATATCCACATAAAATAAATATTTCCTTATCATATGAATCAATAATTAATTATTCACAAATAATATTACAGAATCACATTTATGACAACCAGGTCGTTCCCAGTAAAGAGGGGGCTTTCCAATAAGAATTTCTCCTTACTGACGCGCAATTAGGTGACCAAACCTCTCCTTAGACAGAACTTTCTAGACATTGCCAATAATGTTATCTAATAATATTATTCAAATAATATGAATTATTGATCTGATAATGGGAAATACTGTGCTGTGACAATTATTGAACAACAATAATATAAAATTTCAACGTAGCAATTATTGAATCAATAAAATAAAATATTGAACAGTAATTACTGTAACAAATTATTGAGTAGTGCCTTCTCACGTACGAATCAATAATTTCAAAAAATATGTGCAATACCGTGTGCTACTGTGTAATAACGCGTATTACTATATTTTAACCACGGGTATTCCAACAGTGTTAACGGTAACAACTACGCCGTTATTTGTAAAAACTCAAATTTATCGTTTTCTTCATCCGACAGTTATTCGTTATGGGGCCCACAAATGGCTGCGCCGTCGTACGAATATTCCCCGACAGAAAGAATATTCCACGACCAAACGAATATCCCCGACAACAATGATTATTTTATTAACCACTTGCTTATTTTGAAAAAAAATCATATTTCACTCATAACTTTAAACTTTTATCAATTTAACCATTTACTGAATAGTAATTATAAGAAAAATTGAATACTTTTATTTCATAAAATTCGGGGTCTTACATACATCACCCATCTTGGGTCGTCAGATACATAGTACAGAATACAAATACAACTGATTATTACATCTGTGTGTACAATACGACAAAAACATAAACTGTGAGTTTGAATACAAATATTATCTTCTAGAGAGTATTCATACTCAAAGGGAGTCCTCATTACATTTTATTAACACACCATTACATAGAATGTGAGGACTACTAACTAATACTATCATTCGGATCATCACTCCGTACCCCGACTTGTCCCAGCTACATTCTCATTTCCTGAAGAGAACAGTGAAAGAAAGGGTGAGCTCAACTAGCCCAGTAAGAAATATTATGACTAAGATAATGCAGAATAAATTATCATTAGCCTTCAACAATGTTAAACTGATAAAATATAATAGACATCAAGTTTAACTGTAGCGGAACAAGCAATCCATTAAAAGAGTCAAGTAGAAAATAAACTCTACTATCTTTTATGATTTAAAAAGTTTTTCAACACTGTAATCGCTGAGACTCAGCTTAATAAAATAATCCACATCATCGAATCACCCCTGCACTACGGCCAAGGATATTCGTGTATTCATTAATGGTCATGATCATGCCAACAACTGTCCATCAATGCACTACGGCCAATGAGGACTTTTACCACATCATTTGTAACATTACGGTCATGATTATACCGAATAATCCCTGGTCATAATCATACCAAGTCCATCTATGCACTACAGGCCACAGATGACTTTCAACATTTTATAAACATGAGGATGATGACAATGATATAAGAATTCAATAAAACAAGTTCAAGAATTAATTTATCCAGGAATTAACAACGTCCAAATTGTCAACATGATACTGCATTGTGGAGTAAAATTCAAGAATGCTTAGAAGAATATTTTCTTGAAAAGATACTGGATGAAACGCAACTATCAAGGATATTCCACAAATTTCATGGAGTATAGAAGTCAAAACTTAACCAACTGAGTATAATAAAGAATGGAATAACAAAAGAAATCACCATGCATGCGATAGACCGCACAGACAGGTTATTCCAACAGAATAATAAATAATGGAACCAGGTCCGGCGTAAACGCACAGACAGGATATTCCGACAGAATAATAAATAATGGAACCAGGTCCGGTGTAAAACACACAGACAGGATGTTCCAACAGAATAATAATAAAAACGGAACCAGGTCCGGTGTAAAACACACAGACAGGATGTTCCAACAGAATAAATAAACGGAACCAGGTCGGTGTAAACACACAGACAGGATGTTCCAACAGAATAATAGAAGAATGTCACCAAGTATAGGGTAGACCGCGTATACTGGTTATTCCAACAGAATAATAAAGAAATGGAATAACAGAAGTTCTCTTCTTGAATACAAAAGAATAATATCCCTTACCTTAAAAGAACTGGATATTGGAAAAAGTGATGTAGCAGAATACTTTTATTCTCTCTCTCTTATTCTCTCTATACTTTCTCTCTCTATAGCTTGAATGAATTCGTGAAAAATAATGAAGCCCTAGGCCTTATTTATAGAAAAACTGAGGGTGGCTCTTGGTCTTAACGAAGGGTCAAATGACTCTTGGTCTTAACGAAGGGTCAAATGACTCTTGGTAATATTGAAGGGACAACTACTATTGACGAAAGTAATTACTATTGACCAAGGTAAATACTATTGACGAAGGTAATTACTATTGACCAAGGTAAATACTATTGACCAAGGTAAATACTATTGACGAAGGTAATTACTATTGACCAAGGTAATACTATTGACGACGGTAATTACTATTGACGACGGTAATTATATTGACGAAGAGACTCTTAGATGATGACATATGGGCCCCCATAAAATAACCAAACTTACCACAACGTCTCAATTATTGATTTAATAATATAACATATTATACAGACGATACTATGACAATAATTTAAGAGATATGATGCAGCAATTACTGTAGCAATAATTGGGTATAGCTGAGTGACTTCTCACGTAAGCATCAATAATCAATACTGTGTGCTACTATGCAACCACGCGTATTACTGTACTTTTACTACCGAGTAGTTCAACAGTTTTAACGGTTTTAACGGTAACACCTCAGCCGTTATTTTTATAGAAAGATAATTCTGTCGTTTTCTCAATCCGACAATAATTCCGTTGTGGGGTCCACCAATGATTGTGCCGTCGTACGAATATTCCCCGACAAAAAGAATATTCTCCGACCAAACGAATATTTTATAACAACTTGCTTACTTTACAAAATTTATAAATATTACCCACAACTATAACATTATATCAAATTAACTCCATAATATTCAAAAATGATATTTATAGAAAATTCATCTTTATTTATAAAAATTGGGGTCTTACATATATATAATGCATCAATTCACCATTTCAAAATATGGATGTTTAATGTGTGATACAGTTTGAAAAGTAAACAAAGATACTCATGATCTCTGATATATCTATTTGATTTAAAATTTAGATGCATCAACTTTTGTAAGTTTAAAAAAAAAAGAGGCAAATATATTTAGGCGTAAGAACGCACAGACAGGATATTCCAACAGAATAATAAAGACGGAACTACGTCCGGCGTAGAACGCACAAACAGAATGTTCCAGCAGAATAATAAATAATGGAACCAGGTCCGGCGTAAACGTATAGACAAGATGTTCTGGCAGAATAATAAAGAATGGAATAACAGAAGAATTTCACCAAGTATAGGGTAGCCCGCGTATACAGGTTATTCTAACAGAATAATAAAGAATGAAATAACAAAAGTTCTCTTCAAGGATAAGAAAGAAATAATACTCTCTACCTTAGAAAAATTAAAACTGGATACTAGAGTAGAAAGGTAGCAGACTTATATTCTTCTTTCTCTCTAAAATTTATCTCTATAATAATTGCTCTAAAGCTTTTATGAAATGGTGAGAAATGAAGGAAGGATGAGCTTCTATTTATAGAAAAATATAGTTTCGATAATTGCACGTTTTGGGGCTCGAAAAATTACAGTATAATACCTTCCTCTTTTTTTCATTTTTAATTTAGTCCTGCAAGTATTATCAAACTTGCACCACCTCCCCTAATAGTAAATAGTGTGAATCAATAGTACAATCATGTGAATAAATAGTATAATCATGTGAAAAAATTAATTACAGCATAGTACCTTCAACTATACCTCCATTTTTAACTTAGTCATGCAAGTATTATCAATCTTGCACCAACTCTCCTAATAGTATATGAATGTGATTCAATAGTACCCACATGTGAACAAATAGTTATATAAGCATGTGAATTAGTAGTAATTAAGTGCTCATTTATCCGATAACTTACCCGATTTATCAATATAACCCCCAAACATCAATTATCATCGAAATAGGTGTCGATTTCCATTAACACTAATAATCCCAACACAATGGAACTATCAATTTAATCTTTAATCAACACAACTTATTCATCATTAATAATATAACTCACAATATTTAACAACCAGGCCGTTCCCAGGAAAGAGGGGCTTTCCGATAAGGATTTCTCCTTATTGGCGCGCAATTAGGTGACCAAACTTCTCCTTGACAGAACTTTCTAGACATTGTCAATATTGCAAATAATAATATGAATAACTTTGTCGTCTCAATTATCGATTTAATAATAAAAAATATTATGCACATGATATTGTAACAATAATTGAATCAATAATATGATAGATATGATACATCAATTACTATAGCAATAATTGAGTATAACTGAGTGACTTCTCATGTAAGCATCAATACCGTGTGCTACTATGCAATCACGCATATTACTGTACTTTTACTACCAGGTAGTTCAACAGTTTAACGGTAACCCTTTCGCCGTTTTTTCATAAAGTATTTTTGTCGTTTTCTGTGACGCCCCAAAAATCAGGTATACATCACCCATCTTGGGTCGCCAGATACATGGTACAGAATTCAAATACAACTTACTAATACAACTGTCGTGTACAATACGACAGAACATTAACTGTGAGTTTGAATACAAATATTGTCTATTAGAGATTATACAAACTCAAAAGGAGTCCTCATTATAATTATTATCACACTATTTCACCGAATAGTGAGGACTACTAATGCTATCCTCTTGACCATCACTCCGTTCCCCGACTCGTTCCAGCTATATTCTCATTTTCTGAAGAGAACGGTGAAAGAAAGGGTGAGCTCAACTAGCCCAGTAAGAAATATTATGACTAAGATAATGCAGAATAAATTATCATTAGTCTCCAACAATGTTAAACTGATAAAATATAATAGACATCAAGTTTAACTGCAGTGGAACAAGCAATCCATTAAAAGAGTCAAGTAGAAAATAAAATCTACTATCCTTTATGATTTAAAAGGTTTTTCATCACTGTTATCGCTGGGACTCAGCTTAATAATTAATCCATATCATCGAATCACCCCTGCACTACGGCCAAGGATATTCTTTAGTATCACGACCACAATTATCCCTGCACTACGGGCCAAGAATATTTGTGTATTCATCAATGGTCATGATCATGCCAACAACTGTCCATCAATGCACTATGGGCTAATGAGGACTTTTACCACATCATTTGTAACATTATGATCATGATTATACCGAATAATCTCTAGTCATAATCATACCAAGTCTATCTATGCACTACAGGCCACAGATGACTTTTAACATTTTATAAACATGAGGATGATGACAATGATATAAGAATTCAATAAAACAAGTTCAAGAATTAATTTTTCCAGGAACTAATAACGTCCAAATTGTCAACATGACACTGCTTTGTAGAATAAAATTCAAGAATGATCAGAAGAATATTTCCATGAAAAGATACTGGATGAAGCGCAAATATCAAGGATATTCTACTAATTTCCTGGTGTATAATAAAGAATGGAATAACAAAAGAAATCACCATGCATGCGGTACTTCGCATAGACAGGTTATTCCAACAGAATAATAATAACTGAACCAGGTCAGGCAAAATTTGCACCGACAGGATGTTCCAATAGAATAATAAAGACGAAATCAGGTCCAGTGTAAAACACACAGATAGGATGTTCCAACAGAATAATAATAAAGACGGAACCAGGTCCGGTATAAAACACACAGACAGGATGTTAATAATAAAGACGGAACCAGGTCCGGTGTAAAACACACAGATAGGATGTTCCAACAGAATAACAGAAGAATGTCACCAAGTATAGGGTAGACCGCGTATACAGGTTATTCCAACAGAATAATAAGAAATAGAATAACAACAATTTTCTTCATGAATAAGAAAGAATAACACCCCTTACCGTAAAAAGAACTGAATATAAGAGTAGGAAAGTAGCAGAATACTTTTCTATAGTTTCTCTATAATTTTTCTCTCTCTAGAGTTTCAGTGAATTTGTAAGAAATAATGAACGAATGAGCTTCTATTTATAGAAGAATGGACTGCATAGTAACTAATTCCTGAACGGTCCAGATTGATTTACTTTTAATCAGACGGTCCATAAAATATTCTAATAAAACAAAACTTTTAAATAAACATATTATATATATATATATATATATATATTATATATATATATATATATATAACATATGTGAGAATTAAACTCACAGGATGCACTCCCGTGATCCCATCTGACTACTTAAATCAACATCATATATATATATATATATATATATATATATATATATATATATATATATATATATATATATATATATATATATATTCATATAATATACATATGTATATACATCACCCCAATACCTTTATATATATAATAATATTAATGTAACCCCCGTGAACAACTTTTAAAAAACCTCTCCTAGCAATTCAACTTCCCACATATGGGTCCCACGTGTGGCCCCCACATGTGGGTCCATCTTTAATATATAAAATAATTTTCTACCGATTATTTTAAAAAATGGGTAAATGGGGGTCCATAAAATAAGCAAAACTGAGTGACTTCTCACGTAAGCGTCAATAATCAATACCGTGTGCTACTGTGCAACTACGCGTATTACTGTACTTTTAACACCGGGGGTTTCAACAGTTAATGGTAAAACTTTCGCCGTTATTTTCATAAAGTATTTTTGTCGTTTTTTCAATCCGACAATAATTCCGCTGTGGGTCCACAAATAATTTTGTCGTTGTACGAATATTCCCTGTTAAAACGAATATTCTCCGACCAATCGAATATTATATAACAACTAGCGTATTTTGCAAAATTTATAAATATTACCCACAACTATAACATTATATCAATTTCACTCCATAATATTCAAAAATAATATTTATAAAAAATTCATCTTTATTCAAAAAGTTGGGGTTTTACAATCTCCACTTCTTATGAAATTTCACCCTCGAAATTAGGGTACGTACCTGGTATATCGAAGAGGTAAGGATACCTTGATTTTATTTCAGATTCTAACTCCCAAGTCATTTCCTCAACATCGTGGTTTCTCCACAAAACTTTGACTTGAGGTATAACCTTGGTGCGTAAAATATGTTCCTTCTTATCCAAGATTTGAACAGGTACCTCTTTATACATTAAGTCTTCTGCTATTTCGTCTGGTTCTAACTCAATAATGTGGTTCGGGTCTTTCACATATTTACGTAACATGGATACGTGAAAAACGTTATGAACACGAGACATACTTGGCGGTAAAGCGAGTCTATAGGCTACAGTTCCTACTCGATCGAGGATTAAAAATGGGCCGATGAATCGAGGATTGAGCTTTCCTCTCTTTTCAAATCTCGTAACTCCTTTCCATGGAGCAACACGTAACAACACATGATCTCCTATATCGAATTCCACGTCTTTTCGATAAAGATCAGCATAGCTCTTTTGTCGATCTTGTGAGATTTTTATACGTTGCCGGATCGTTTGAATCTTTTTCGTAGTCATACGTACCAACTCTGGTCCCAACAACGTTGCTTCACCCACCTCATCCCAACATACTGGAGAACGACATTTTCTTCCATACAACGCTTCGAATGGAGCCATGCCAATACTTGCTTGATAACTGTTGTTATAGGAAAACTCCACCAATGGTAAGAACTTGTCCCAACTTCTCTTGCAATCAAGGACACAGAGTCTTAATAGATCTTCAAGAGTTTGAATAGTCCTCTCCGACTGTCTGTCTGTCTGAGGATGATATGCCGAGCTAAATCGTAAATCTGTGCCCATAGCTTTCTGCAAACTAATCCAAAATCGTGAAGTGAATCTTGGGTCTCGATCAGAAACTATGGATACTGGCATACCATACAGTCTTACAATCTCGTTTATGTACATACGAGCAAGACGTTCAAGTGTATAAGTTTCTCCATTCGGTAAGAAATGAGCAGACTTGGTCAATCTATCAACAATGACCCAAATCGCATCTATACCTTAAGAAACCTTAGGAAGACCGGTAACGAAATTCATGGTAATGTGCTCCCACTTCTATTCTGGAATTTCAAGTGGTTGCAATGGACCTTTTGGTACTTGATGCTCCGCCTTGACTCGTTGACACGTTAGACACCTTGAGATAAACAGCGTTATCTCTCTCTTCATATTGCCCCACCAAAATATATGTCGAAGATTATGATACATTTTGGTACTCCCAGGATGGATTGCAAACGGTGTGTTGTGCGCCTCCATCATGATTTTATACTTTAAATCAGGGTCGTTAGGAACACAAAGTCTGGAGTTGACTCGAAGTATTCTTTCTTCATCGATTCTTGCTTCCGGCATAGCACCTTCTTCCTCATACGCATCAGCTCTAGGTCTGTAGCTTGAGCAGCTTTAACTTTATCAGTTAAAGTCGGTTCTACTCGTATATTTGCCATCATCATATGGGTCCCTCGAGTCTTTAACTCTATCTCCATCCTTTGTAAGTCACGCAAAATGGGCCTTTGTGTTGACAATATCGTACTCGTACTTGCATATGATCTTCTACTCAATGCGTCAGCTACCACGTTCGTTTTTCTAGGATGGTATTGGATGGTATGATCATAATCTTTCAACAGTTCAAGCAAACGTCGTTGGCGCATGTTGAGTTCCTTTTGAGTGAAGAAATATTTGAGGCTTTTATGATCCGTAAAGATTTCCACCTTCTCCCCATACAAGTAATGCCTCCAAATTTTAAGTGCGAAGACCACAGCTGCTAACTCTAGGTAATGAGTAGGATAATTTCTCTCATATTCTTTGAGTTGTCGTGAGGCATAGGCTATGACTTTCCCATGTTGCATGAGAACATATCATAACCCTTTGCCCGAAGCATCACTGTAGATGACAAATCCCTCCAAACCAAATGGTATTGTCAGAACAGGTGCTAAAATGAGTCTCCTCTTGAGTTCTTGAAAACTCTTCTCACATTCCTCGCTCCAACCGAACTTTGTATCTTTCCGAGTCAGCTGAGTTAGTGGAGTAGCGATTCGAGAAAATCCTTCTACGAATCTCCAATAATAACCAGCTAAGCCGAGAAAGCTACGTACTTCGGTCACTGATTTAGGTTGCTCCCAGCTTTGAATAGCTTCAAACTTTGCTGGGTCAACAGATATTCCATGACTTGATATCACGTGCCCAAGGAATGCTACTTCCTCAAGCCAGAACTCACATTTCTTCAACTTGGCATAAAGCTTATATTCACGAAGCTTTTGGAGTATCAGCCTCAAGTGCTGCTCATGATCTTCACGGCTTTTAGAATAAATAAGGATGTCACCAATAAAGACGACCACAAAGTGATCCAAATATTCCTTGAATACTCGGTTCATCATATCCATGAAGGCAGCAGGAGCATTAGTCAATCCAAAGGACATGACTAGGAATTCATAATGCCCGTACCGATTTCTGAAAGTTGTTTTTGGAATGTCATCGGTTCTAATCTTCAATTGGTGATATCCGAAACGAAGATCAATTTTTGAAAAGAATTTGGCTCCTTGCAACTGGTCAAACAGGTCATCAATACGTGGTAATGGGTACCTATTTTTGATGGTGACATGATTCAACTCCCGATAATCAATACAAAGTCGCATACTTCCATCTTTCTTCTTCATGAATAGAACAGGGGCACCCCAAGAAGATGTACTAGGACGAATAAAGCCAATGTCTAACAATTCCTGCAGTTGGGTCTTTAACTCCTGAAGTTCAATAGGAGCCATTTGATATGGGACTTTGGAAATGGGTTTTGTACCGAGTTCAAGGTCGATACAAAATTCAATTTCACGCTCTGGGGGTAGGCCAGGAAGTTCTTTAGGGAATACGTCAGAAAATTCATTACCAATAGAAATATCATTCAAAACTAACGTATTTTTGTTTAGATCCGTCACATGAGCTAAGAAAGCTTGACATCCGTTTTTCAATAAACGAATAGCTTTATGGCTTGAGATGACAGTGATTGATTTTAATGGTTTAGTTGTTTGAATTCGCATAATAAGTCGATTAGGAATATGAAAGCTAGCAACCTTACGAAAACAATCAATTTTAGCATGATGAGTAATTAACCAATCAATCCCTAGAATCACATCAAATGCAAGTATTTTTAATGAAATAAGATCGACAGGTAATGTGTGGGTACCAACTTGAACCAAACAAGACTTATAAACCGTGGATGTAATGAAGGTTTCTCCCAACGGAGTTTCAACAGATAAGTCAAAGTCTAATTTCTCCAGAGTCAAATTTAATCGTTGAGCGCAAGTAGGAGAAATAAAAGAATGGATAGAACCGGTATCAAATAAGGTATAGACTTCGCTAGAGTTTATGATAAGCTTACCCGTGATGACCTCATTCGGGTTCTTTGCTTTCTGGGAGGTCACTACAAGCGCTTTCCCTTGCACTACTGGCTTTGACTTTTTTGGGACGACCTTTGGTGCCTCCATCCTAGCTGAACTTGTCTTCGGTGAACAACAAAATCGGGCTAGGTGACCTTCTCTTCCACAATTATAACATGCTTTGGATGACATCGCGTAGTTTGGACTGATGTGTCCCTCTCGTCCGCATTTGAAGCATATGATAGGTGGTCGTTCTCCTTCCTTAACAACGGGTGCTGGTGCTGATGTCTTTCTATCATTGTTGAATCTCCTCTTCTTGAAATATCCATTCTTATTGTTTTGGCCCTGATTACCACCGAAGTGGTTACCATTTCTGGCCTGTTGATTCCCTCCACGCTTGTTGTCACCGCTTCAATGACTGCTCTCACTGGTATTATTATTTTGCCGGCTGATCTCTTTTGATTGCGTTGACTCATTATCGCGCTCTACTAACTGAGCCCTATTTACAATATCTGAATACAAACACAGTTTATAAGAAATAAGATGTTGACGTATCTCAAGTTACAAACCTCACAAAAATATTCGCGTCATTCGCTCTTCATTATCCACCAAGTGGGACGCAAACCGGGACAACTCAGTAAATTTAACCTCATACTTCGACACGGTCATATTACTTTGCTCCAGCTTGATAAACTCCACCTCCTTCATGTGACGAATACTCTCGGGAAAATACTTGTCGTTGAATAGCTCTTGGAACTTCTCCCAAGACATCTTGAGTGCGTCAGGCTGGGTATGTTTTATAGATTCCCACCAGTAATCTGCCTCTTCACGCAACATGAAGGTGGCGAAGGGAACCTTTTGTTCCTCGGAGCATCGCAAGACATCAAATATCTTGGTGATCTACTTTATCCATACTTCCGCCTTAAGTGGTTTTGGTTCTCCAATAAACTCTGGTGGTCCCAGCTCCTTGAACTGTTTAGCGGTGACCGTCCGAGAGTTTCTAGTGTTTTCACCTGCATTTTGGACAGGAGCCGCTCTCGCCTGATGTTGCATGAATTGCATAAAGCCTCTAAACAGTCCATCATTCATTATTTGGTCAGTGTTGTTGTTTGCATGAGGATTGTCGCCTTTCTGATGCACATTCTCCTGATTATTGATATGTGGAGACTCAACGATCTCTTGTGCTCCATTGCTATTTTCAACATTCTCGGATGTCATTTTCAAATACTGCCACAAAACAAAGGTTCATTAATATATAACATATTATCCATATACTTTGACCGACCAATTAAATACCAAATAAACTTAGGTAGGTCATACTAGCAAAGGAATTCCCCGTCTCTCCCCTCCTAGTTCTAGTCTCACATCTTAGCCAGGTATAATATCCCTAAGCTTTGATACCAACTGTGACGCCCCCAAAATCAGGTATACATCACCCATCTTGGGTCGCCAGATACATGGTACAGAATTCAAATACAACTTACTAATACAACTGTCGTGTACAATACGACAGAACATAAACTGTGATTTTAAATACAAATATTGTCTATTAGAGATTATACAAACTCAAAAGGAGTCCTCATTACAATTATTATCACACTATTTCACCGAATAGTGAGGACTACTAATGCTATCCTCTTGACCATCACTCCGTTTACCGACTCGTTCCAGCTATATTCTCATTTCCTGAAGAAAACGGTGAAAGAAAGGGTGAGCTCAACTAGCCCAGTAAGAAATATTATGACTAAGATAATGCAGAATAAATTATTATTAATCTTCAACAATGTTAAACTGATAAAATATAATAGACATCAAGTTTAACTGCAGCGGAACAAGCAATCCATTAAAAGAGTCAAGTAGAAAATAAAATGCGACAACCCCAAAATAGGTCCATTCCATCCAACCTATTCTGAGTCGCCAAATACATGGTACAGAAAACAACTACAACTTTATTACAATAATTATCGTGCAAAATACAACAACACATATGCTGTGAGTTTGGATACAAATATATACCAAATGTGACTCATGTTCCAACCGTGGACATCACCTCACAATGACACCTTACATAAAGGTATAGTCAAAAACTGTTTTAGAAATTAGAATCTTTGGGAAGTGCTCAAGGAAACCTTCGTACATGGAAGGCCATGCGTCTAGGTTATGATAGATATCATATGGCCACAGAATTATCCTTGGTTTATCCAATAGACCCCAAAGAAAAATGAGAAGATTACTATCATATTATTCCCAATGGTGAGTCTTCTCTTGACATATCATTATCTCTACTGTCTCTAATTGAGAATTATACTTCAAACAAACACCAAGATTATATAGGTAGTGCTCGTATATATACTCAGCAAGTGGATAAGCACATCTCTGTCTTATGATGAAACGAGATTGTATGTCGTTAGACATCTTGTATAATAGTGGCAAAACACCCTTCCAACGTTGGGTACACCTTACCCTATTGGATTCACCAAATGAATAGTAACTCATGAATAGTAACTCTGACATAAAAAAGGTAGAAATTCTACAATAATATACATACCAATATTTCGGTATAATGATATTGAAAGAATAATATTTCTTAAGCTTATAAACAATTTATTTAAATTGTTTACACTTTACTAATTAATGCATTTAATCATCATAAAATATCAACTCTTAAGATTTCATCATCAATAACCAAAACCCTCATCAAAAATCTGCATATACCTCATATAGGATTCTCAAGCCATAAAATCCAATTTTTCAATTTTCTTACTTCACATAACATATTTAATTCATTTTCTCATAACTAGTCTATTTTCATGAAAAATATTAAATCAGTTACAAAAATATTTCTTTTCTGGGATTTAGCATAATATAGTCCCATAGTGAACATATATTTTTCTCAGAATTTTTAAAAGTCATTTACTATTTTTCATATGGCCAAAATAGCCGAATATTTAGACATTTATCAAAAATTGTACTTTTATCTAAAAATTCTAAAATTCACGGAGTATACTCCTATCATATACATGTACTTCCAATAAAAATTTCATCAATTTTAGAGTTAACCACAAGGAGTTATAAGCGGTTACTTTTAAAATAGTCTTTTCCCGTAAAATTCATAACTCTTAATCTATACATCCAAAAATCACCATTTTTGGACACAATCAATAAAACTCATCAAAATATCATTTCAAATTTTTTTAGAATTTTCTGAAGGTCAGAAAAATTACGAAATTAAAAAACATAACAACCCTTAAAATCTCTTACTATCTCTTACCTCAAAAGAGCAGTACTTCTGATCGGTATAAGGCTGAAGGAAACTTGCACTGATGAATAGAAACTCACAGAGTATCTAAATACTCATAAAATACACTCAATAATCTAGAGAGAGAAAGAGAGAAAACTTATGAATTCTGGTGTGATTTTCAATTCTAACTTAGCCCTCTATTTATAGAAAAATGTTAGCACGCCGAATCAGACTTAACCTGTAACCTGATGGCTTTACCTGCTACTATTCTCACCAACCACATTTGAATAAAAATCTCAGCATATTTTTTCACCAATCAAGAGTGGGGCCCACCAATTCTAGAATTTTCTACCAAAATGATTAACTCCGAAAATTCAACAATTTCTGAACCAGTCATCTCGTAAAATTCACAACAAATCATACGTTTATTTTTAACGGTTCAAAATTTGTGGACATATACTCAACTTATATATGTATAACATATCCAAATATTACCAGGATCCAACGGTCGGATTAAAAATTATAACCTTCGCAACATATCTTAAAAATCCTAATTTGATTTTCAATACCTCCGTTCTTACAAAAATACAGATAAAATACCTCAACATTAACTCCTTCATTTTTAACCACAAAAATATATCCCTCATTTATATCCACATAAAATAAATATTTTCTTATCATATGAATCAATAATTAATTATTCATAAATAATATTATAGAATCACATTTATGACAACCAGTCCGTTCCCAGGAAAGAGGGGGCTTTCCAATAAGAATTTTTCCTTACTGGCGCGCAATTAGGTGACCAAACCTCTCCTTAGACAGAACTTTCTAGACATTATCAATAATGTTATCTAATAATATTATTCAAATAATATGAATTATTGATCTGATAATGAAAAATATTGTACAGTGATAATTATTGAACAACAATAATATAAAATTTCAATGTAGCAATTATTGAATCAATAAAATAAAATATTGAACAGTAATTACTGTAACAATTATTGAGTAGTGCCTTCTTACGTAAGAATCAATAATTTCAAAAATACTATGCAATACCGTGTACTACGGTGCAATAACGCGTATTACTGTATTTTAACAACCGGGTATTCCAACAGTTTTAACGGTAACAACTACGCTGTTATTTGTAAAAACTTAAATTTATCGTTTTTTTCACCCGACAGTTATTCTGTTATGGGGCCCACAAATGGCTGCACCATCGTACGAATATTCCCCGACAGAAAGAATATTCCACGACCAAACGAATATTCCCCGACAACAATAAATATTTTATAACCACTTGTGTATTTTGAAAAAAAAATTCATATATCACCCTTAACTTTAACATTTATCAATTTAACCATTTACTGAATAGTAATTATAAGAAAAATTAAATATTTTTATTTCATAAAATTCGGGGTCTTACATAAAATCTACTATCTTTTATGATTTAAAAGGTTTTTCATCACTGTTATCACTGGGACTCAGCTTAATAATTAATCCACGTCATCGAATCACCCCTGCACTACGGCCAAAGATATTCTTTAGTGTCATGACCACAATTATCCATGCACTACGGGTCAAGAATATTTGTGTATTCATCAATGGTCATGATCATGCCAACAACTGTCCATCAATGCACTACGGGCCAATGAGGAATTTTACCACATCATTTGTAACATTACGATCATGATTATACCGAATAATCCCTGGTCATAATCATACCAAGTCCATCTATGCACTACAGGCCACAGATGACTTTTAACATTTTATAAACATGAGGATGATGACAATGATATAAGAATTCAATAAAACAAGTTCAAGAATTAATTTGTCCAGGAACTAATAATGTCCAAATTGTCAACATGACACTGCTTTGTAGAGTAAAATTCAAGAATGATCAGAAGAATATTTCTATGAAAAGATACTGAATGAAGCGCAAATATCAAGGATATTCTACTAATTTCATGGAGTATAATAAAGAATGGAATAACAAAAGAAATCACCATGCATGTGGTACTTCGCATAGACAGGTTATTCTAACAGAATAATAATAACTGAACTAGGTCAGACAAAATTTGCACCGACAGGATGTTCCAACAGAATAATAAAGACGGAACCAGGTTCGGTGTAAAATACAGACATGATGTTCCAACAGAATAATAATAAAGACGGAACCAGGTCCGGTGTAAAATACACAGACAGGATGTTCCAACAGAATAATAATAAAGACGGAACCAGGTCCGGTGTAAAAGACACAGACAAGATGTTCCAACAGAATAATAGAAGAATGTCACCAAGTATAGGGTAGACCGCGTATACAGGTTATTTCAACAGAATAATAAGAAATAGAATAACAACAATTTTATTCATGAATAAGAAAGAATAACACCCCTTACCGTAAAAAGAACTAAATATAAGAGTAGGGAAGTAGCAGAATATTTTTCTATAGTTTCTCTATAATTTTTCTCTCTCTAGAGTTTCAGTGAATTTGTAAGAAATAATGAAGGAATGAGCTTCTATTTATAGAAGAATGGACTGCATAGTAACTAATTCCTGAACGGTCCAGATTGATTTACTTTTAATCAGACGGTCCATAAAATATTCTAATAAAATAAAACTTTTAAATAACATATTATATATATATATATATATATATATATATATATATATATATATATATATATACCCGTGATCCCATTTGACTACTTAAACCAACATCATATATATATATATATATATATATATATATATATATATATATATATATATATACACATCACCCCAATACCTTTATATATATAATAATATTAATGTAACCCCCGTGAACAACTTTTGAAAAACCTCTCCTAGCAATTCAACTTCCCACATATGGGTCCCACATGTGGCCCCCACATGTGAGCCCATCTTTATTATATAAAATAATTTTCTACCGATTATTTTGAAAAATGAGTAAATGGGGGTCCATAAAATAAGCAAATCTGAGTGAATTCTCACGTAAGCGTCAATAATCAATACCGTGTGCTACTGTGCAACTACGCGTATTACTGTACTTTTAACACCGGGTGTTTCAACAGTTAACGGTAATACTTCCGCCGTTATTTTTATAAAGTATTTTTGTCGTTTTCTCAATCCGACAATAATTCAGCTGTGGGTCCACCAATGATTGTGCCGTTGTACGAATATTCCCTGTTAAAACGAATATTTCCCGACCAATCGAATATTATATAACAACTTGCGCATTTTGCAAAATTTATAAATATTACCCATAACTATAACATTATATCAATTTCACTCCATAATATTCAAAAATAATATTTATAGAAAATTCATCTTTATTCAAAAAGTTGGGGTTTTACATTTTCTCAATCTAACAATAATTCCGTTGTGGGGTCCACCAATGATTGTGCCGTTGTACGAATATTCCCTGCTAAAACGAATATTCTCCGACCAATCGAATATTATATAACAACTTGCGTACTTTGCAAAATTTGTAAATAATACCCACAACTATAACATTATATCAAATCTGCACCATAATATGCAAAAATATATTTCGAGAAAAATTAATCTTTATTCAAAAAGTTGGGGTCTTACATTAAATATTATAAATTTAATAAATGAAATCGGTACTTAATATGTTTTCTTTATTGTACGGTAGTAATATATAATCCTGTTTATTGGAAGCCAGCAATGAAGTAGTCAAAGATGGTAGAGGCTTAATGCCATTTACTACCACTACCGGTTAAGAATCAACAAGTCTATAGCGACTGGCGGGTTCCGACCCGGGTGGCGACCGATTGAAAATTTATTTTTTATTTTTGACTCTTAAATCATTAATATAATTTATTGTAACTGAAATTTTTATAAAATACAGTTATTTAGGTGTCATTTGGATACATATAAAAAATAAAGTTGTACATAATTATTTGGGAGTCAAAAGCAAAAAAAATAAAACATTTGGTCGGTCGCCACCCAAGTCAGAATTCCCTGTCGCTGTAAAAGGATTAGTTAAGAATTAATAGGACATCCGAGCGCAATAATATTCCCATGAATGCGTGTTTTGTTTTCATTAGAACCCGATAAACTCTTTCGAAAGCCCAAAGAAGTCGTAAATAAATTAGATCTTAGGTTGGATTGATGGAGTAATATTAAGGTTCTCAAATGATACTACTATGATATTAAATATTTTAACAATAATTTATAGCATAGTCGATCATATAAGGTCTATTCAATCAATATTACGATTTCCAAATCATATATATGTTCCAGTCATTTTAATATTTTGAAGTTTTTTTATATTTAATTTTAATGTAATTTATTTAAAATTTAAAAGTAATAAACCTTTAATAGTATTTTTTAAATAGGTTATAATATTCATAATTATATTATGGATTAAAAATTTTAAGAAAAATTATATTAATTTAAAATTTAAAAATATTCATATATTGAGTTGAAAAGTTGAAATGAGTGGTAGATCAAGTGAAGGATCGGATGGGATCGGAGTATATGATACTCCAGTATACTAAATAAGATGAATCCGGGCATGCATTCTATTCTTACAGATAGGAGTGATCATTCGGTTATAACCGAAAATCGAATTATTGATAATTTTACTATCCGAAATACTAACCAAAATTTGAAAACAACCGAATAACCGAATACCAAATTACCGAATTATAATTTCGGGTATTCGGATAATAACCGAACTAACATCCGAAGGCTCCAAACTCGGGTCAGTCATTGAAAGTCCAGGCCAGGCATAACTATTGAGAAATTTGGAGTTGTTTGGGCATATACGTGGGTTATTCTTGATTAATACATGTATAGCCCAAAGGCCCCAAACAATCCCAATTCCCGATCTCTCCAATTCACTCAATTGGACATTACTCCTCAAAAACCCTCCTTAACCCTCTTCATCTTCTTCAATCTCCATCGTTACACTCTTTCCCATCCATTTTATCTCTCTAAAGTTCTAAACTATACCAAATGTTGATCAAACACTCATCAATCCTTCTCACTAAAACCCTCCATCTCCGATTCTTCTCCCAATCAGCAGCTCTTCTTTAAGAACCCGAATCGCCGCTTACTTACCTCGACGGGTTTCCCAAGACAAACCCGAAATACGACGAGACAATCCACGTCGTTCCGCGATCGATCTCCGGCAAGAATATCTTCGCCAAAGAGCGGAAAGCTGGCGGGTACCTAGCATTGTGTTCGAACAGGAGGACGGCCAGCACGGTGGCAACAAGCGCCTCATTTCCGTCGAGACTTGAGAGTTGAGACTTGAGATGTGAGAGAGAGACTCAGATCTGAGCGTGAGAGTCGGAGTCGGAGTCTTCGAGAATCTGAGCGTGAGAGTGCAGAATATTGAATGAGAATCTGAGCGTGATTGTGAGAGAGAGACTCAGATCTGAGCGTGAGAGTTAATTTAGTAAAGTAACGAATATTGAATGGGTTATGGGCTGACCGGCATAGTACAGAATTTAGTAAAGTAATAAAATTCTAATTTATTAAAGTGTTGTTCGGTTATTCGGTTTAACCGAATAACCCAAAAATAATACCGTATAAACTAACTGAAAACCGTAATAAAATTTAGGTATAACCAAATTATTGAAAATAAGCGAATTATCAGAAAATTTCAATTAAATTATTTCGATTTGGTTCGATAATTCGGTTATACCCGTTTTTTGCTCAGTCTTATTTACAAATGGAAATGTGTTGGTCTTAAAAAGAAAGTGTAGTGGTCTGACCATTTTTTGGGGGGCATCCGTGCATGTGATGTGATGCATAATATAATAAAGTAGTCTGTTTCTCTTTTAGCATCCTGCCCTGCGGACAGATTTGTTGGTGCGCAGAATAAGATGTTGCATGGCCCGGTCCGGCCCGCCCCATGACATCTATCTAATAAAATATAATTAATTTTAAATTTCTCACTAACCCTAATAAATCATTTAGATCGTCCAAAATTTGAGATAAATCTCACCGTCCATGTAGTGCCGGAAAACACGTGACATAACTAGTATATATATATATATATATATATATATATATATATATATATATATATATATATATATATATACTAATCTACTATTATATCTTGTGATTTGCTTTACTACTTGGGCCCACAAATACTTTTTTTTTCATTTGCATCCTTGAACTCAGTTTAATTGTTGTAGTAATCTTCAAATGAAAAGAAAGGAGTAGTTTAATTGTTGTAGTAATCTTGACTGAATGTAGAGATGAAACTGGGCCCAACTTATTTTTGAACCCGGCCCTTTACTTCATATTGCATTATTGGATGGATTATTGCATTTTGACAAGAACAACTTAACTTGCCACCAGGAATTGCCACCTGCCACATTACAGTTGGTACCTTGACTTTACCAGTCAACGGCCGTTACGTCAAGCCGACGTATACTTATTAGACGACATGTCATATCCAAAAATTGATAGTAGAAACAAAAAAATACAACTGTCCTTTTCAAAATGAAGTAAATTTAAAATATCAAATATTTCTCTCGTACTAATATTTAAAATTAAAGAATTTTTATTTTTCCTAACAGGAACAAAAGGAGTATATTTATTGAAAGCGAGGGCCTTCAGCCTTCAAGTCCGTTTGAATAATTTCCTTTACTAATAACAAGAATATAAATAGGTTTTACTTTAGAGTTTGTAATAAATCCTTTAACAAATAATCACACAAATATCAAAAGCATTGCCAAGCTTTTACTTGTGGAAAGTACTAATAATTAAGGGTGTAAAATGAGTAATCAGTTCGGGTTCGATTTGTACTCGTTCGACTAGAATTATATATGAACAAATTTTAAAGTTCGATAAATTAATCAAACCTTCTCAAATTATAATTTTATATTAATACTTGGATCATATTTGTTTGAAAAGTTCAAACTGTTCGGGCTCTCTTCAAGATCATGTTCTATTCGCTAGCTAAACGAGTCTCAATCAAACTTTATTTTATACTACCTCCGTCCCAAATTAATTGCTCAGTTTTGATTTTTTTAAGTCAAATTGACTATTTTTAGAATTAATAATTAAGCATATATAAATATATTTCTAAAATTATAAAAATTGGGATTAGTAATAAATTGTATATACTTTCTTTTGGTTATAATCTCCTCGCCTATATTTTAGCAAAAATAGTAAAAAGATTAGTTTTAAAAATAGTCAATTTGACATTAAAAAGTCAAAACTGAGCAATTAATTTGGGACAGAGGGAGTATTAAACAAATTTTATAAATCAAATCTGAACTACTCAATATTCGACTCGATTTACACCCTTACTAATTAATAATCATTGGGCAGCATAAAAAAGAATAAGGGTCCTTTACAACAAATAGAAAGTAATTACAAGAAAAGTGCATCAACTAAATAATTACAAAAAGAGTGTAATTAAAACTCATATTACAAAAATAGTACAATTCATATTAATAAAAAAACTTAAAATCAATGACAACTAACTGCCATAATTAATAATTTAAATTCAAATATTTTGTCTCTAACAACAATTTCAAATATATATTTCAAAATTCAAATCAAAATGAGAAAATTAAAAATAAAAAATTATGAAGGAGCTAATGTTCATCATCTTCCTCTCTCGCCACCGCCGCCGCCGCCGCCACCACCGGAGTTGCTATTCTGAATTTCTTTTGACGATTTGGATACCCATAAAAATTGAAATGGTTACTTTTATACGAATTTTGACTAGTAACTGCGTCACATTTAAAATAAAATTGGTAATCAAATAAAACTGAATTGGTTACCTTATCAAATGGTTTGGTAACCAACTACATGAAATTTGGTTACCAACTGCATCACATCCAAAATAAATTAGTAACCTAATAAAACTAAATTGGTTACCTTATCGGAAGGTTTAGTAATTAACTGCATAAATTTTGGTTACCAACTGCATCACATTCAAAATAAATTAGTAAGCTAATAAAACTGAATTGGTTACCTTATCAAATGATTTGGTAACCAATTACATGAAATTTGGTTACCAACTGCATCACATCTAAAATAAATTAGTAACATAATAAAACTGAATTGATTACCTTATCGAAAAATTTCGTTATCGGTGAAAATAAAGAATGGACTGGTGGCGGTGGGAGGCGGAGGGATCGAGGAGAGAGAGGGGCGGGAGGAGGAGGGGGTGGGGCGTGGGGGGGAGGAGGGTGGAGGAGAAAGGGGGGCGGGAAGAGGGGGAGGAGAAAGGGAGACGGGAGGAAGGGGGAGGGGAAGGGGAAGGGGAAGGGGAGGGGAGAGGGGGGGGGGGGGGAGGGAGGAGGGGGGGAGGTGGGGAGGCGGAGGCGGGGGGCGGGAGGAGAGGAGAGGGAGAGGGAGAGGGAGGGGGGTGGGGAGGGAGTGGCGGGAGGAGGTGGTAGCGGGAGGAGGGGGAGGGGGGAGGCGGGAGGCGGGAGGCGGGAGGCGGGAGGAGGGGAGGGGGGGGGGGGGAGGGAGGAGGGAGGAGAAGAAGGGAAACAGAAATGAAGTGGGAGAAAATCGTTGGAGAGATGGGGAGAAAATCGTGGGAGAGATGGGGGAAAAATTCGTGTGCATAATTAAAGGGATAAGATTACACTCTTTTTATAATTAAGTATTGCATTTGTATTAATTTTATAAATATTTTATTCATGCATTTTTTTTTGTATTATTTTATTAAAATGTATTATTATATGTAATTGTTCAAAAGAATAAACAAGGGAGTGTATATGTAAATTAGCCACAGGCCCAGCCCAGAGTCATGCCGAATAACCGATTACTTTCTGATCGGCCTTTTGAATAAATAGTCGTACGCGCCGATTTCATTAAACTTCCCGGTCTCCCCTCTTTAATTCTTCTCTTCTTCCTCTGTTTTTTTTTCTCCACCACACAAAAAGAGGAGAGAGAAAAACACTTTCATTTTTTAGTCGTAGACATATACGAGAGAGTTTAAGAAGCATCATATACGAAAATCCATTCAATTCCAACAAAAAAGTCGGTCTTTCGAGGTGCGCCCTTCCTCCTCCAAATAACACTACTAGCTTCAACTCATTTCTTATATAATACTGTATATATTAATAGATTTAAAATGCATAGAATCGTATATATAGTTTGAAATTAGACCTTTAGAGGTATTGGTTGTGCATATTCAGTATAGGTTGGTCTGTTTTCTTCAAAGTACTAATTTTATATGTTACATATTTAGCAGGGCTGCCACGAACTTCCAGATTTTGCTCCAATTGGCAATTGCATATCCATGATATGGTTGACTAGTTATATTACTTGATTGACCCATTTACAGGTATGGTTCATGTTAATCTGCCTACTTTACTATTTTCTTGTGGTGTAATTTGGTCATTTATCTCATAGAATAAATTACATTGTACCGGAGTCTTGCTGCTGGGACCGCTACTAGTTTCGATTCTAACCCCTTTCCCGTTGTGAGTTTGTATTTCCTCCTTATTTGAGGCTAGCTGTACTTGCAATATTTTCACCCATTAGCTCTAGTTTACTAGATATTGTAATT
The DNA here is from genome assembly GCA_016801055.1 of Panax notoginseng. Taxonomy (NCBI): domain Eukaryota; kingdom Viridiplantae; phylum Streptophyta; class Magnoliopsida; order Apiales; family Araliaceae; genus Panax; species Panax notoginseng. The sequence continues at coordinate 21,257,903 of CM029016.1, forward strand.
GAGATATTATTGATTTTGGTTATGAAATTCATTCGTACTTATAATGATATCCCTCAATAGTAAGGACTTTAAAAAATAAAATAAAATACCCTTTGAGTGGTTTTTCGATATTCCTGCATTTTTTCTCTTCTTTTCTGTGTCTTATCAAATTCTAGGGGCTGTCATAACTCATAACATATATATATATATATATATATATATATATATATATATATATATATGTATATTGTGGATGATTGTTACTTGCAGTCTTTACTTTAAAATAATTAAATGATGTATAATCCACAGGAAAAACTGCTTCACATTAAAAAATATGAAATATATACAAATTTCACCTTTATTTAACTTGTGAATGGTAATTCTGCTTCCGTGTTAAACAACTTTGCTAATTACAAAACTACTTCGACATTCCTAAAAATCTGGTACTGTGTCTGATTTATGTGGTTTGCAGCTCTTGTATTTTGAAAGTTTGAGTTGATATAAAGCAGCTAAAATTGTGAAGCCAGAAATGAGATGTCAATTGTTTTCTACAAATGACATTCCATATGTAGATATTTGGATTAATAACTGTTAAGAAACCAAAATATCCAACAGCTAGTTGACATCTACAATTGAGATGATGAAACAATGTTAGCTTAAATGTCAATTCTCATACTGTGTTGTTTGTAGTAGAATTTAAGTCAACATCTTAATTGATTCAAATGTTGGTTGCAGTTTAGTTTTTGCTATGATATAGCTTGTGGTCTGTAGCCCAGTTACAGCTGATCGCTGCAGAAAGTGGTGGGAATGACCAGTAGTCAGATGAATACCGAAGTTCGATGGGTTAGATGTCCAAGATGCCGGCAGGTTCTTCCTGAGCTGGCTGAAGTTCCTGTTTTCAAGTGTGGAGGATGTGGTACAGTACTGCAAGGTAATATTCTTCTTTCAATTTAGTTCAAATTTTTAGTGGAATGAATGGCCTGTCATTGTCACAACAAATGAACACTCCGTGATGGGAGAGGTTAGGTTTGTTAAAAGTTTCATGAAATACAAGTCAGTTAATTCAAGATACCTTAATACCAGCTACTTTGGCTTCTCAAGTGAATATTTTTTCATAATCTCATTATATGAGATTAACTCAAATCACATTTACACTTGTTGGATTACAACTGTTTTTGATATAGGAGCAGGACACTCCCTGGTGAAGGGAGCCTTACTTTCTTGCTGATTTATGATTGAGCATCTCTATGATTCACGTCCTTGGTTATGGTTCCTTGATTAAAATCCTTCACTATCTGTTTTTTCTTCTACTCGTTTGAGTTTCAATACTCAAATACTTTTTATATGTTTACAGCTAAAAATCGGAAAAAAGACAGCCAAGATGCAGGAGCACGTGTACATGAAGCAGATCCTACCCAGAAAAATGAGCTGGAGAACGTTTCTGAAGATGAAAAAGCAACTATTCTTTCCACTTATGAATCTGATTTAGACAAAATATGCGAGAAGGGTGAAAGTGGTGTGGATTGCAAAAGGGAGTGGCTCGGTGGTGGAAACCAGTCTAATGAATCTCCTTGCTCAGAAGTTATTTCTTGTCACGAGAATGCAAGCTCATCACCAGAAGCTAGAGCACATATGGAAGCAGAGGAAGATAAATTTCCTTCCGAACAATGTGGCAGAGGGGATCCTAATGAATCAAGGGATGTTGGTAGGGAGCATTCTGGTGGCATAAGTGTCTCCAATGAAATATTGTCATCATCTGAGTTCAACCGTCATGAGAATGAGTCATTAGTACCAGGATCTCAAACATATGAGAATGAATCATTTTTGTCGTCGCCAAGAAAAGTGGCTGAAAGTCGATACTCATCAGAAAATAACAGCGATGGAGGTATAAATGATTCTGAAAATTGTGATCTAGAGTTGCCTATAAATACCAGTTTTTCTGAGGAGGTTTCTTCATCTGATTTATGCACTTCGCATGAGATTGAAGATCCTTCACAACTAGTGGGAGTGGATGAGAATATGAAGAGTCATTTAATATATAGCAGCTCAACCTCAGAAACTTTTCTGGATATGACGCCCAAGGATCAAATCAGTGCAGCTCAGAGTCCCTCGAGTGAAGGTGTTTCAGCAGATAATCTCACGTCTCCTAGCACAGAATCAAAGAAGCAAGCTCAGAATGGTATTATCTCAGGTTTTCAGCGTGTAAGCTCAGTTGATACCTTGGAAAACATGCCTCGTGTCTATTCCAGAAGTGACCTTAGTGTTACACTTAGATCTTCAACGGCCAAAAACTACTATGCTTATGATGCTGGTGCAACTTCTAGTTACGAAACTGATGATCAACTACCTAACAGGCATTTTCACCTATTGAAGAGAAATTTTAAGGATGCGGATTCCAGTAGTACCAAAAGATTGCCGAAAAGGGTTGAATTCAGGGTGAATCATGTGATGAGTAGTGAGTCAGAACAGCAACATCGACCAATGAATTCCTCGTCAATTTTACCAGGGAAGAAACGTCCTGCCTCAAAGGAAAGCAAGTGGCATCAAGATGAATTTTTTGAACCCACAAGATACAGACATCCAGTTAGAAGTACGATAAGAAGGGAGACAAATGGATACCAATCTGGGCTGCCATTCTATTCAAATGGTTCCCAAGCTGGCTACAAAAATGGAAGCTTTTCAAGGTATGGGCAAAACAATTTGCCTGAGATGCCTGATAACCCCCTGAAGCAGACAAACTGGAACTGCTTAGAATGGTCTGAGAACTGCAAGATCAGCTTAACAAAATGCAAATTTTGAAAGGGGTGCCGCATAGAAGATTTTCTACCGGAGTTGCTAAGAAAGAAGAGCAGATTTCTTCTTACAATCATCACTTTGCATCAGAGGGAAAAATATCCTGATCCAAACTGTCACAGGTATCCAGGAAGATACAGTCGAGATGTAACTTGGTTCCAACAAGGTAATCAAGTCTCACAAATGGCATCATTGTCAGGTCACACTGCACTCCACAGGCACCAAGTTAATTGTGTGTGTTTGCGTTGTCGTCGCCAAGAAAGGTATTATTCAGCACAGCTGCCTCCACATGTCGTCAGCTGTAATAAAGGGCACTCTATGGCTGACCCCAGACAGAACTATTACAGACCCTACCATTCTGCTTCCTCAAGTCCTCAGCATTATTATACACCCTCTGAGTTCTCCTTATGGAGCCGTGATACAAAGTCGGATGATCAAATGTATAACGATCACGAGGTGAAAAAGAAGCATCCCACGGCTAAACAACATTTCCTGCCCATAGCAGGTGGAGCCCCTATCGTTGCCTGTTATCGTTGCTCTGAAATGCTGCAGCTGCCTGCAGATTTTATCCTATTTAAAAAGAGATGCCATCGGTTGAGATGCAGTGCTTGTTCCAGAGTCTTAAAATTTTCACTAGAAATGAAGAGGAACTCGGCATCGGCATCTCGTTCAAGTGATTGTCCGCACGGTGAACCAGTGTCATGTTCTGATGATTATGGGCAGTCATTTTGCAGAAGCTGCTACACAGAAGGAGACCATTTCCCCCTCATTCCTTCATTTGAGACCGTGAATAGGATTTCTGATCGTAGAAAAATGTCATCTAGTAGCTCTTTGGAATCCAAGAAAGAGGGAAAGAAGAAGTCTATTATTGTGAAAGAGTTTCCAAACAAATACAAAAATCATGTGAAAACCTTTGATGCAGCCGAGCCTTCATCAGAAATTGAGGAAGTGTCACGATCATCCCGTTCACAACTTCACCGGCTTATGTGATATGCTTCCCCAAGCCGCCTTGTCTATAAATATTCAGATTACAGTACAGATGAATAGGATCAAGTCATGGATTATAGTGAAGTAAGGTGCTGAAGTTGTTTGTTCCATGTATCCATAGATGTTCAACAGAGCTGTGTCCTATATCATTGTTTATTCTTGTCATTTGTCATTATAGTTGATTACATAAATATAAGAATCTATGTTTCATGTTGCAATTTACCGTCTACTTCTGGATAAACATCTCTATGATTTTCCATTACAAAATTTTGCTAATCATTGAAATTTTGCTTACTCTAATCATTGCTATTTGGGGGGGGGGGGGAGTTAGAATCTTATGGCGTCATTAGTGTGTTTACTGATATACGTCAGAGATGATTCATTTCCATTAATCCTCATCAATGAAAAAGAACACAGAAAAAGAACTGCTAAAGCATAGTAAATGAAATTAGTTAGCTGAGGTCTTGAGATTATTTAAATTCGAATAAAGTGCGTAATATTTATTTTCTATATGTAGCAGAATATATACATGGTAGATTTCTTTATACTGACCCGAGGTCTTTCTAGTGTACGAGTAAATATATATATATATATATATATATATATATATATATATATATATATATATATATATGGGGAAAAAAGAGAATGATTTACAGACCAACCAGCAAAAAATTTATTTTCACTGTAATCTTGTAGCAACGCCCCTATTGGAAGATGTTTCTGTTGCTGCTTCTTCTATTAGAGACGATGGAGATTCTCTGATCTTGAAGCATGTTTAGGTTGGGAGCTAATAACCGGGTGTAGCGGTCAAAGTAGAGAAGTTGTTTCATAAGAAGTGCAAACTCCCGAGGAAACTTCAGCCCATATGATTCACTAACTTGAATCTAATGACCATAAAAAGAGCATGAAATCAGTAGCATGTTTAATCAGAATAACGATCAAAAGGAAAACTACAAGAGCTTTAAATATATTTGATATTTATTGCAGCAAGACCAAATATCATCACCTGTTTTTGTCTTCATAATCTCCAATTTATAGAACCACCAACAATCAAATCTAAGAAAGGAACTTATTTCTCGAATATAATTTAATTCGTAAAACCCCAAGTTTCATTAATTTCTTGCATACAAGTTAACGATGCATACACTCTTTTTTGTAACTCCTGGAGAAACTGATAAGCAACCAAGTTTATATTCAACAGATCCATGGTGTTAGACTTGAAATATGAATTGCCTACAATCTCAAATATATATGAAGCTTGCGAGCTTACCACATCAAGAAATAGTGCATTCATCTGCCTTTCGTCAACAAGTAGATTGGCAGACACAGCAGTTGCATTTGTATTTGTTCCCCTGGCAGTTGCTACAACAATTTCTGTATCCAAATCCTGCATTAAGATGAGAGAAAGTGAGAAACCATCAATCAGAAAATGATATCCTCAGTTCAGTCAAGTTAGGTAAAAGAAAATATGCTAAATTAGTCATTTAGTCCTATACCAGCAGCCTACAGTAAGTTCTTGTTGGGTCATCATTACAAATCAACATAACTGATTGGGCTCTCCTTTCTTCTTTGCTGCTTCTAGAGGACACTATGATACGACTGAACTTCATCTCGAAGGAAATTATACCACTCAAGTTGCAATCTCTTACAATTTTCCATCCGATAGTGCTACCAAAAAGTCCTGACATTTCTCATCACATATTTTTGGGTAGGACAAAAATACCCTTATTTTCACCAAAAATAGGCCAACCTACTATTCAAAACAACATTGACTCCAAATCAGTTTTAATATTAAAGTACTCTCACCAATTGTAATTCTAAGGTAATAATTGAAAAATATTAGTGTCTATTCTTTTTCCTTTCATCAAGGTATCACTTACATGTTGGAACTTTCTTATGCCAAGTGTATAAAGACATACAGCCGTCAATCATCATTTTTGTATAGAATGTAAAGGTGATGAACAAACAGAAAAAAGGGTGACGTATTTAGCAAAAAAAGAAAAAAGGGTGAAGTTTACGCAAAGACTTTCAACAAAGACCAAAGATGAAACAACCCAGGTCAAATCCGAATCCGAAACAAATCTCGGGTCAAATCCCAAGTTCGAATCAAATCCATCCAAATAAGGTCTTAAACCACTAGCCCAATAGTATCTTCTTGAGTCTACCACATGCTCACCCAAAAAGTCATGATTGAAGGAACCATTGTTAGTAACTTAATTCTTTATAAACAGACAATTTTTCCATATCTTTCGATGTGACTAGGGTGTTACAAAAGATCTCTTCTAGTAAACATGGTGCTTACCTTTATTGATGAAAATATCTTCTCCAAATCTGTTGCAAAGGCTTTAGAATCCACATCCTTGTTTGTAGCACCCATTTCAATTAAGGCAGATGCCATCGACTCATATTCTTCAGTCGCGATTGATGCCAAAAACACTTCCATAGCAGTCCATGTTTTTGGCGATATGCGTCCAACAATTCCTTCAACATAAATCTCAATGGTTACAGGAAGAATGAAAAATGCTTTCAAAGAAAAGGGAAATAAATAAAAATCCTGCTGAAACGACCTCTTTCCACTCAGTTATCACATTTGTTTTGTTTCAACAAAGTAAAATTTGGTAAGAATGATGCGTAGTCACTTCAACATTAGAACAATGAGTGTACTAAGCTAGCAGTACCATGTATATGCCACATTTTGAATAGCTCTTATTACAATTTTTTTCTTTTTTCTTTTGGACTAGTATCACGGAAAACATAAACGAACAACTTGTAAAGAGTTAATCCCGTAAAATGGTAACTAAAAACTAATTATCTAAAGTTGTAGCAGACCATATAAAGTTGGTGCAAAAGCTATAGATGCATACCAAAGTCTAGAAATCCAATACGATCATCACGTAATAGCCATAAATTGCCTGCATGCACATCTGCATGGAAGGATTCACAAGCAAGCAAACTACCAAACCTGCAGAGAGATTTCATACAAAGAAATTAAAACTCTCAAAGCTTGAGATCACATCTAAGTTAGATTACAATTTGCTAGGAAAGGGACTGCAGTTATAACTGAACTGTACCACACATTTAAGGCAGTTATAAGACTGCTCTCTGGACTTGCAACAAGTGAGCTTATTGAGTCCAAGTCGGTAAGAGGAACTCCATAAAGCCTCTCCATTGTCAGTACTCTTCTAGTGCTACACTGCTGATACACTTTAGGAGCTGTGGCTTGCCTTGTAAGTCCCATAGATTCTAAATATCTCCTAAAGGACTCTATATTTGTAGCCTCCTTTGTGAAGTCCACTTCTTCAAGCATTGAATCCTTTATATCTTTGACAATAGCAACCTACTATAAGAATGTAAATATTATAACAAGCTTCAAACAGTTATAACTTTGCAACATGGTGTGGAAAACAAGCTAGTATGTGTGTGAAGATAACAAAAATCTAGACAATCCATACTTCAATGAAATTAAAAAGGAATTCAAAAACAAACAGAATATAGTCATACACTGTCAGTTCATTATAACAACTTTCAAATTTGACTATACAAGGAAAAATATTTAGGCTTTATGAGGACAAATATCTAAGAAGCATCAATATTAAATCATGTCAAAATAAATAAATAAATGAATAATAATAATAATAATAATAATAGATTACAAATTTTTTTACCATCTATTACTTCACATGAAATGATACATAGACGCCTTCACAAAAACCTTTAAGTGCTAACTTCATAACAATTATTTGAAATAGGTAGAGAAAACATCCAGGAAAGAGGTTGAGTAACATTAATTGGTTACTGGGCAGTAAGTAGCAGACAAAATTCTAGAAGATTCTAGAAGGACAACGAAGTTCCAGAGGGTATTCGAAAGAGCATGACCAGGGACATGAGACAGAGGTTCAAGCCAGATGAGGTCAAGTACGAAGTACTATTCTACTTGCAGGAATATGGTACTTGAATAACCAGAATATAAATGATTCCCTAACGAGGAAAAGTATGCTAATCATATCTCGAAATTTTAGAAACTTATTTAAATCATACCAGTGATGCACGGCTAAGTTCAGGATTCAAGAACTCCATAATGCGAGCAACTACATATACAAAGTTTAGATCTGCCACTAAAATATCCTCTATTCCAGGTTTCAAAACCTTTATCACTACATCCTCTTGGGAGCCTCTGAGTCTTGCACCATGAACCTGAATATTAATTCAGAATTAAACTCAATGACTATATTTAACTATTCTAGTCAATAAAGCTTAGAAAAGTTGAGAAAATAGAATACGGTTATAAACCTGTGCTATTGAGGCTGAAGCAATTGGTGTTGGATCAACATACTCGAAGACACCATCTATTGGTCCCCCAAATTCCTCACGCAAGATTTTTTGGATCTCTTCGAAAGGAACTGCAGGACCTCTATCAAAACAGTACTGAAATTCCTGTACATATTCTGGTGAAACAATGTGGGCGCAGATGCTATGAACTACAAAAGTAAAATATAGGAAAAATTCATTGATATTATGACACATATAAAAAGATAAATCACATAACTCAAAAGAATGAGACCAAGCCACAGCAGAAGTTCATACATATACAGTATTGGAATAAACTGACAGACTGGCAATACAATATGGGAAAGGTGCATATTGATATATAATCCACAAGTAACAAATAATTTTAGGAAAAGCCAGAATCTGAATTACCTGACCCAACTTGATATATGTAGCACCCATACGTTCAAACAATCTTCTCAAGTAAACTGGGGATAGTAATCCAAGCTGCAGCTGAGTTGGAAATCCAGCAGAAGATTTGGTCGACTGCACATTTAAAGAATGTTACTAGGATATAGCACGTGATTTATTTAGAGAAAAGTGTATTATCAGAAAAAATAAAATTAGAATGACCAAATTTGATATAAACGGAAAATAAAATTGTTTCCATATATGAACAATGAGTGCATTCAAAAGTCAGGATCAGTTATTCAATATACCTTACAGGACAACATTTGGTCAATAAACTAAGCATGCAGCATGAACTCCAAATTGATATTTCTATCCATTTGTTTAGAAATTGAATGGCCTTCACTACAAGGACGATTGACGATTCCATTCCTATAGGCCACAAGTAAACGAAAAAAGACCATTCCCTCACTAACACATGCAAAAACTAGAATCTCAACCACGCATAATTCCATAGAGCAGATGATGATATGACCAAATTACCTACAGAATTGTGAACTAATATGTATACCTGGTTTGACATTTTGATAAACATTTATCTGTAGTTACCTTTGATACATCTGCCAGCCACTCACTACCTACTCCAACAACTGCTTGAATACCTTGAGCCATCCTTATTGCTCCTCGTGGACCTGTGTTAATAGATGTCTGAAGAATGTCCTCCACAAGTTTCGGCAAGTTCTCTATGCTGTCTGCAGGGAAACAAGTCAAAAAACTTTAAAATCAACTTTAAGACAAAATGATATGACAAAAGTACTAAGACATCAATAAGTGAAACAAAATCCATACAGCCTATTATGTTGTCCTAAAGTATATCAGAGACAGAACGATTGTAGGGAGAATTAGCATGAATGATTTTTCGTCTAAATTGTTGAAAATTCTTCAACTAAGTTCTTTCATACTGATGCCTACCAAAGAAAAAAAGCCAAACTACTTTAGTTAAAAACTTAGAGCTCAGAGTAAGGCCCCAATCACCATTCGAAAAAATAAGGGTCCCCCATCTGCGCACCAAAGCAGAAGTACAAAATGTTAGAGCTGATACATCAAACTGTTGGTCCTAAGAATCCACCAACATCATGTTGGGCCATTTCCTAACTGTGGCAGCTTTCACTCTTTTATTTGATTTCTAAATTTTTTCAAGCATAGGTAGCTCGTCACAGGTCCCATTCAAACCCTTGAGACAGTAGTTACTCTAATACCTAACGTTAATAACCTCAACCAATACACCAAAAGGCATATGACTGATTATCAAAGCTCTTAAACTTGAGTCCTATAGTAGGGATATACATCAGACGAGTGCCAACCAGGCTGCTAACAGTTACACAAACTCATAAAAGTAGGTCACACTTGAGATAAGTTAAAATTTCAGGGCTAAAACAAAAGAATCAATGAATGCATACTTAAAAATATAGAGTTAAGAGATTTAACTAAGAAAAAAAGAGAAGGAAGAGGAATGGAGAAAGAAATTTGTATAAAACTGTTGTACCTTGAAGACGAGAAGTGAAAAGATTCTGCGTTTGTGAATATCGTGCAAAAAGAGTCAACCTGTTGGAACGCCATTTGAGATTTCTTTGTCTACCAGATACTCTTGTAGCAGGAAACTGAAACAATACTAAAAAAAAATTATATATATATATATATGTGTGTGTGTGTGTGTGTGTGTGTGTGGGAAAAGGAAGTAATAGAGTAAAATCCACACAAGTCTTATTTGGGATGTCGATTGCCGAATTAAATTTGAAAAACGTACAAAACGAAGATTAAATGCATATTGAAGCAAGAAGACGGACCTGATGGTGTTGGAAAACAGGGAAGCGGACATGAGTTACGCCTCTGAAAGCTGAAACAACCACCGCCATATTTATATATATATATATATATATATTGAATCCCTTTTACAGTCTCTCTCTCAATCTGCTTGCAATCAAAAGAATCCCTTTTCTTTTTCTCTGTCTAATAAATCTCTTTGCAATCGGAGTGTGATGATACTGTACTTTACATCACCAGCTAATTAACACTATTTTCGATCGTACTACTACTCACTTCTTAATTTTCCTTACTAATGTAGATTTGTTTTTGGGAGGGATATTAGTAGATACTTGTACTTTACTCCGTTGACCATCTAAGAATTACTAAGATTGTGACTTTGTAAGTGTGTGTGATTGTGTCTGAGAGAGAGAGGGCAGGTGAAAAAACTGGCCACGCGAACACTCTTCCGAGCACTCTAAACCGCAAATTTAATGAGGTTGCACTGAAATTATCAACAATTCCCTAATCCTGCCAATAACTTATCATACTTGTCTAAATAATACTATAATTAAAATTTTAAAAATGTTTATTAGCATATAAATATAATTTTTTATGCATCAAAGTTATACGCAGTGTCTTGGATTTTTTATTTTAGAAAAAAAGGAAGAGAAAATAAAATAGGAGTATATACTAGAAATGAGTGAAAATTTTTCCTAAAAATTTCTCATGCATTCACAAGGACTCTATTATCATTTTAATATGATATACAGCTAATTATACATCATATCTTAAAATATAAGAAGGTTTACCATTTATAAATCTTTTACTTTTATTATATTTTATTTAGTATAGTCTAGTCTAGTCTTGTCTTGTCTTTAATTTTTTAAAACATATTATAATATAAAATATATTTCAAATTATTAAAAAGCATGCTATTAATTAAGAAAATAACTAGCTTAATATAGTAGTTTAACTCCGCATATGGTTGAGGGTCATTTTTTCTAACTAAGTTTATACATATTTATTTTGTCTTGTAAATATGATGTATAATAAATTTAAAGATAAATTGGATACATGTAGCCTCTTTTACATAAAAGGTGTGCATTTAGAGTAACGCATATGTGTGGGCAGGGTAGTCCAAAGGTTTGTTACCTTTGCAGAGTATTGAACACATGAATTGAAAGAACCATTATATATATCATAATTTATGAAAATAACAAACATTCAAACAAATCTGACAAACGATAGGTAGATCATTCAACACTGTAACAAGGTCCTCGGTCTACATACAATTGGTTTAAAAATTATATACCAATTGATGGCAATTGTTAAACAAAAGTAATCCCAAGAGAAAAGGAAACAAAAGAAACCAAAAACCAAAGACAGCCGATGAACATAGTGCTGGCCGCACTTCTCTTCTTGTACACACAACAAAAAAAGGTTTTTAATTATGGGATGAGTACCATATGGCTTAGAAACTTGCATCTGAATCTGACTCTGTATCTGACTGCAACTCTGCAGGTCTCATTCTATTCATATTGGCCTCTAGTGGGGGAAGTCCGTCATCATCACTTGAGTTGAGCTCAATATCTTCCTGCAAGGCAGTGCCACTTTGTGAATCTCCATTACAATCTCCCAGGCTTGCAGATCTAAAGATCAGTGGCCTGCATTGATAGGCAGCAGCAAGCACAAAGAATGAATAGACACTAAAAAAGAAGAGAAGAATGGATACAGGGTGGTAAGGGGGCAGTATGTCATCCTCACTTTACAAGAGAGTTTTTAGGTAGTGTTAACTATATATATATTATCACCAAAAAAGTATATAATACTTGTTTTCAACAAAAAGAGAGAGCATAACCAGCAACTAATACATTTCTGTAATATCTTTACACAGTACGCACACAAATACAACCTGAAACACAAATGAGAAAGTAAGGATTCTCACTTTATTTACTGTAAATACGGTGTCATGCATCAAGCAAAAAGCTAAATGCAGAATAACTATCATACACGCTCAATTAAAAAGTATTTCCTACATGCTGGCAGTAAGCCTAGTGATAAGTGCCTTGAATGGCATAGGTCAGGTTCATTACTCCAGAGTGGCAATAATCTCCTTGGGGTACACACACATAGTTTACTATGTGATTGCCAAATGAACGTGGTTGGTGGGGTATTTAAACAACCCGGGTCAAATCCCGAGTCCAGAACAAATCTCGGGTCAAATCCCAAGTCCGAATCGAATCAAATCCATCAAAATAAAGCCTCAAACTACTGGCCCAATAATATCTTCTTGGGTCATCTTAGCCCACCACAAGCTCCCAAAAGGTCATGACTTGAAGGTACTATTGGTAGTAACTTATTTCCTTATATGCAAACAAATTTTTTTCCTATCTTTCGATGTGGGATTGGGGTGTTACAAACTCCCCCACTTAAATTTTTGACGTCCCCGTCAGAACCGATCACACACACGACCCAAAAATCTTTGTCTCTCTAGCCATTGTGGGATAATAACGGCTGGCTTCATGTCCCCACCTCCGGACATCCATCTCTCCATTATGGGATAATACCACCAGCCTTCGTGTCCCCACCTCTGGCAACCCGATCGGATGACCCGACTCGAGCTTTCGAGAGTCGGCTTTGATATCATATGAAACAACAAGGGTCAAATCCGAGTCCGGAACAAATCTCGGGTCAAATCCCAAGTCCGAATCGAATCAAATCCATCAAAATAAGGCCTCAAACTACTGACTCAATAGTATCTTCTTGGGTCATCTTAGCCCACCACAGGCTCCCAAAAGGTCATGACTTGAAGGTACTATTGGTAGCAACTTATTTCCTTATATGTAAACAAATTTTTCCCCTATCTTTCGATGTGAGACTGAGGTGTTACAGGTATTATGTGTACCCATTGTCCATGATTAAAAAAAAAAGTAGTCCTTGCATCCTAACAATATACTACTACTTTTTTTATTTGTTATTTTTTAAAGAATATCAAAATTTGCATTAGACACACTTGTAAACATAAATATATGTATATATACACACACACACAAAAATAAAACTATGAAGACTAAATTTTATTTAATAATGTCTTAGTGTGTCCTATTCAAACCTTTCAAATAAAAAAAAAGGTAACAAAAAAATATTACTCCTCTTAGGATGGATGTAGTGATAGTATACTGTCTTTGTGAAACTAACCAACTTAACCATAAATCATATAAGCTCAACCGCTTGCATGTGGACTCATGAAACTTCCAACGACACTAAACAAGGTAATATATGTAACAAACTGAAAGAAAAGAAGAGGAGTTAGTTATCTTAGCCTCTTAGGTGTGCCAAAAGAGATTTGCTTCTTATTGGATTCAATGTGGTGAAACGATATGTTTAGCATTATCCAAACAAAGATTATCTTATATCGTTTTGTAGACTCTAATATTTAATTAGAGTCTCAATAAGGCTACAATCATCCATCATTCCTACACATACTTTCACCATTCCTTCACTGTTACATTGAGATGATATCTTATACAAGTCTTTACTACAAGAAGTTCCAATGGTTAGAATGGGCAGATAGAATGACAGCCCCTCACATTCTACGGTCAATAGACTCTTTTAAGCCGGTGATAAATCCAAGACTAGGTTATATATTGTTGTTTAGGAAGTTCAAAATAGGTGTGAGATGCAACATAAAATCAATCATCGAAGTAAATGAAATAAGAGTTCAGTAACAAACCATTCAGGAGACTTTTCAAGTAAGCGAACTTGTTCATAGAAAAGAACATGAGAAACAATACAACCAACTTTTCTACCAGACCCAACAGCCTCCTCTCTGCCACTATCATCAACCACAACAAAGCTACCTGCAACATAGATAAATATGATGTTATTTCTAAAGCCCAAGGAAAAAACTACTCTGCTTTCGTTACATCAGCTAATTACCAATTTTAATCCACATGCTCTTCTGAAATTTAGCTGGAAAAAGTGCCAGTGAATTCTCTCCTTTAGCATCCATTACCTTAAAAAAAAAAAAAATTAAAACAAATGAAAACCAAATACTATAACTTAACCTACGTATTGACTAAAAGTTAGAGTGTACCTCAATGACATTGGATCCTCGAAGGGACACAACTTGCATAATAGTTTGACCTTCCTGAAGAGTAAATGTATTTTCCTCCGCCGCCCTCTTCAAATTCTTCCTTCCTCCTCTCATTGCTCGTATTTGAATTTCACTTTTAATTCTCCTGATTCTCAGAGTACAAAAAAATTACTAATCTGGGGTTTCAGATTTCTTACTCGAGAATTAATTTTATGATTTTTATAGTTCAAATCCAATCCACCTAAGAAAAATTAAAACCAATAACCGACTCAAGCCAACTCAAAGTTTATAGCTTGAGGTGATTTGGGTTTTCAAAATATCTCATGATTTCGTGGTAAACCAAAACCTACGGCAGCAGAAGAGGGAGACTGACCTGTGGGAGAGTAGGGATTTGGCCGTTTGGGAAGGAGAGAGATTGGACTTTTTGGACTTGAGAAATTAAAACAACGAGCGGACCGGCCGGGTCATTAATGGTTTAAATTAGACCTACGGTCGGTTCTGTTGTCCTGTTTAAATCATCAGACTTTAAAATGGGTGTATTATGTTTGTGCGCAACCGACCGTAGGTCCAAAATTCGTCTGATTTAAATAGAAAAGAAATTGGAATAAATAATCTTTTTATAATTTCTATATTAGTTTTTAAATATTAATATAATAAATTTTAAATTACAACACATTTTTTTAAAAAAAAATTCTATTCTTTTTTATTAAAAACTCTGAAACAAACTCTAAATTTTTTATTTTTTTTCTGTTCTAATTTAAATTTTTTATTGTTTTCTTTTTTCAAATCAAAACTGAGAAACAAAGTGTTAGGGTACAGAACAGTGAATTAGTCGAAACTCGAAACTCAACTCGGCATTCATGTGTGCTTCTTGATTTCAGTCGTCGAACAAATTGAGAAGGTTTGAATAAAAAATTTCTTGTATAAGTATATAATATTTAAGAATATGTATAGGTTTTTGTTCTTATTCACACAATCACTCACAGAACGCTCACATAATTTTAATTCAATTTTTCATTAGTAGGATGTAGGATTTGTTACCCAATTTCTTCAAACAGGCGAATTTTTCCATATGTTGTGGAAATTTGTATTTTGTTTGTGCGAAAGGTCATACATGAAAGCCAATTCTAATTCATTATAAAGCTTCAATCACTAAGCATTTAGTAAAATTGAAGTTACTGTTTGATTCTAAATTGTAGTTATGTAAACCTTTTTGTGTTTAGGATGGGTCGAAGAAAGCAACTTCGACCACACCGATCAGTTGGGATACTCGAAAACAATAATTCTTCTGAAAAATTGAAGGACCAAGATGCTTCCAAAACTAAAGAGGATGATGAAATTGCTGAGCTTGAAGCTCCGTTTTTTGTTGAGGTTGATCCGAGTGGTTGGTTTTCTAGTGAACATTGTGACATATCAGAAGTAATTTTGACCAATTTAACATTAAGCAGAGAGTTCTATGGTTACGTTTTGAGTGAGGATCGTTATTGGGAAAGGAAGTATTCTCTAAGGTTTCGACTGTCTAATGTGAATGAGTATCTTGGTCGAATGAAATTAGGTCATTGGCCTGTCTTATCTGCTAGTAATATATACTTGGAATTTATAGAAAAGCGTTTAGTGGAGGAAACGGAAACTAATATTGTGCTGGTGGCTGGTAGTTTTGATGGACCGGATGAGGGTGTTTCTGGGCTTGTTCATTTGGTTAATATGAAGTTCTTGACATTGAGACCAATTATGGGAGTCACTTTATCTGAGAGCTGTCCATCTTTGCGGGTAAGAGTGGAGATACTAAAGAGTGCCTTTGATGCCTGTGAGTCCCTTCTTGACAATACAAGGGAACTTTGGAGAAGAAGTATGCTGAAAATTATGGCTTGGTTGCGCCCAGAAATTATTACCTCAGAGGCTAGATACGGATATAGTGCACCAGCAGATGTGGAATTTGATTTACCTATGGAGATTGATGAAAGTGCTTCTGCCTTGCGAAAACGAGTAAGATTCGATGCAGCTGGCTTCTATGAAGCCATCAAGCCATCAAAGTATGTGCCACTATGACTGAAAGTTACAAACTATATTCTTTGTGTATGACTTTCTAATACAGAGGAATATTGAAGTTTTATTCTGCGATATCTGATATATGTTTCCTTACATACAGAGAGGACCTGATGCCAGAGGATGACATAACTGACTTGCTACCTGAGCTTAGACCGTATCAGAGACGTGCAGTTTACTGGATGGTACTCTAAACACCCAATTGAAATTGGTACTCTAAACACCCAATTTTGTCATCCACTATATATTAATCACGACAAAGAAGAAGAAAAAAACCCATCAGGAATCAGTAAGCAAGGATGAGTAAATTACTCCACCAAATATCCTCATCAATTCAAAACAAACAAAGATCAATCAATTCAAATCTGAATTTAAAACACAAATTACTCCACCAATAAACATTAAAATAAAAAAATTTGATACCTCCGAGATGATCTTGTTCGCGGCAAAAGGCAAAGGCCGATGAACTTATTCGCGGCAAAAGGAAGTTGCAGGGAATTTGGCGCCTATATTTTTCTTTTATAAGATTAGGTTTAGCAGATAAGAACATGACATTAGTCGTAATTTAAATTTTATTATATTAAAAATTGAAGATAATATAAAATTATAAAAATATTAATTATTTTAATTTTTTTTTGTTTAAATTTGGTCAATTTTGGATAAAAAATTTTGGTAAAAAATTGACTAAGTTTTTTTGTCTATTTCTTCTTTTTTTTTTCGTTTACTAAAAAACTCACAGACATAAAAAAATTTAAATTTTTCGCCTATTTTTTTTTGTCCATTTTAAAACTAAATTGAGCGTAAATCTAAAAGACTCTAGGGTTACCAATGTCCTGTTTAGCTCTGTCTCTACAACCCACGAATGGATCCGATATCTTGCTCCAAACCCGTGAATGGTTACCACCCGCCCGATCCCTCGTAGCTCTTTCTTCCTTTCGTCAAACCCGGTTCGCTTTTGCCGCCGGCGAGCACCATTCCGCGGAGGATGGCGACACATCGCTCGGAGATGACCCACTTGCCGCTTCTAGTGGGCAAGTCATTGTTGGGGTAGAGAGCCGGTACCGTGTTATTTACAGGTTGGTTAATTCAATTTATGTATTGGGGATCACTACTGTTGATGATGATTGTGTGAACAATGTGTTCGAGTGTATTAGTATTGTTAATCAGGCCGTCGGTGTAGTTGTAACCGCATGTCGTGGAGTTGATGTTACTCCTGAGAAACTAAGTAGGAAGTATGCTGAAATTTACATGGCACTAGATATAGTTCTGTGGGGTGTTAGTAATATTAGGTTAGCGGCAATGCTGGCATCTTTGCACGGGGATAATCTTTCCAAAATGGTGCACTCTGCTGTACATACGGAGAGTAAGATTAGGGGGGCGGATAGTTGGACTGATGTTGAAATTCATTCTATTGAGCATGAGGCCAGTTTGGAGTCGTTTTCGAAGGCTAGTTTTGAATTGCCAACAGAGACTTTGGAAGCAGGCGATGAGGTTGCGGCGACACTTGTTTTAACTGGACAGGGTGAGGCAGATCAGAAGGAAAAAGTGGAAGAGGATGAAGTGGAGAAGGATCCATTTGCAGCGAGTGAGAAGCTTAACAAGCCTGAGGAGCTTGTGGGTGGGTTTAAGAAATATAAAGAGCAGGCAGGTTCTGATTTGTCCAAGGCATTGGCAGGTCTTGATGTTACCACATTACCACCAGCGGTTGCCACACAATCAACACACATTGGGGTTGAAGGATTTGAAGGGGAGTATGGTGGTATAGAGTTTGGTCATGATACTTCCACATTGCCAGAAGATTTTGAAGGGCTCAATCAAGCTTGGGGTGGTGGTTTGGACGCATCAGAGTTTGTTGGGCCAAAGAAAGTTGTGAAATCCCAGGGTCTTGGTGGGCTCGAATTGTTACACACCAGTGAAGCACCAAAACCTGCTGCAGATGGCGCCGCCACTCTTGAAAATATTTTGGTGATTAAAAGTGAAATGAAGGGTCCTGAGATGAACATATTAGAAGAGATTAGTGCAGAGTTCAGGGAATCTTTGCTTGCTAGAGTTGGACTGATGGGCACAGTCTATCTTAAAACACTTCCCCCGAAATCTACTGATGATAAAGAAACTGAATTTTCTTTCAGGGTTGATTGTACAAATGGCGTGAAGAGATTTGTTATGCAAAGCTCTCGTATCAGTAGCCTTGGCAATGGGATGTTTCACGTGAGGACTGCACCCTCTACTGAGCCTATACCCATTTTGAAGTATAGTTATCTACCCAGATCAACTCCACTGCCTTTAAGGGTTCGGTTAATCATACGGCACAGTGGGACTCTACTTTCAATGATGATTCAATATGTTTCCAACCCAGATTTGCCAGCCCCACTGAAAGATGTGACATTTATTCTGAAACTACCGATGGACCCAAGATTGTTAAAGGTTTCACCCAAAGCCTTTTTGAGTAGGTCAGAGAAAGAATTGAAATGGCATGTTCCAGAGATTTCTCTAAAGGGTAGCCCGGGAAGGTTGAGAGCTAAAATGCCTGTTGATTCTAGTGCAGAAGATGGTTTGGAAGAAATTGAGGTTATTGGTTATGTGAAATTTTCTTCTCAAGGCATTAGATCATTGTCCGGGATATCTCTGCATCCTGTTTCCGAGGGTAGCATAGAATTTTATGCGGTTGACCACAGGTATGAAAGTGGGGTTTATATGTGCAATTAATGATGTCTTGTTCATGGTTCACTACTTTTGTGTTTTCTATCCATGGGATTTGGAAATGTCTGTAGTATTCTTTGAACTATTGCCTGTAATTTAGTTCTTCTGTTTAAGATTAGAAAGTTTTGTCTTTCTTTGTTATCAGCCATTGGTTTCGTGTATGAATAGAGAAATTTGTTTCTTGTACATGTCTCTGTTAACATCAACTTTTCCTGTTGTTTGAAAAATTGCCAATTATTTTGGTTCTTGTCAATCCTTACCATGCACAGAATAACATATAACCTTTCCTTTTTGTCAAGGATTATTCTGTAGATTAGAAATGCAATATTTATGGGCCAGACTCGTTAAAACCAGATGTATGCTTTGGAACATACTTTTTTTCCTTTATTATTTGTTCTCTTTTTAGACAAGTGATTTGCATGAATTTTTTCTTGCAGCTTATATCTTCTCCATAACACATAAGAAGATGATAATACAATTGTTGAAGGACCATATTGTTGAAGGATCAGGATCCTCTCCATTTCAATTTGAAATGGAGTGGAGAGTCTTTAATTTAAAGGTTCATATTTAAAATTATTAAATAAACTGTCACCTCAACTCATTTAAAAGTTTTTAACTTAACTCTTAACTCTAACCATCTCATTTAAAACCTATTAACCTAACTCTAGTCACCTCATTTGAAAGTCACTAACCTAACTATAGTCACTAACCTAACTATAGTCACATCATTTAAAAGTTACTAACTTAACTCTAGCCATTAATATAATATAACACTAATATATTATTATTATTATTATTATTATTATTATTATTATTATTATAAATGTAAACAAGTGGAAGTTGATGATTATGAAGAATTAGGGGTGAAAAACGATCCAAGTAACTCGGTACCCGATTCGGATTCGACCCGAAAATATGATCCGGGTCTCGGGTTCGGTAGCATCCGAGCGAATATGAGCCAAAGGCTCGTTTTTGGGTTATAATACTGATATCGAATCTGTACTACTCGCTCATTTTAGGGTTCGAACCATGCTCTTTCATCTGATCCTTACTCGATCCTTGCTCGATGAACCTTACTCGTTTAAGGGTTCGGTACTTGCTCGATCTCTGATAAAGAAGTGGAAAGGTTTAGTTCACGGTGAATTAATCTCTTGACTCGAGTCTTGATTCTTTAGACAATCTTCAGTTCAGACTTCAATCGCCTCTAGACTATCGAGACTTCTCAGTCTCACTTCACCGACTCTTCAATGGCCTCTTCGCCTCTTCGTTTAGTGATTCAATCTCAGAATCACTAAAGCCCTATTCCCAAAACACGATTGATGAAGCTGAAGCCATAAAGGTCGAAGTGAAAATGCGTGTAAGTCGGTTCTTACTTATATATATATATATATATATATATATATATATTCTTCTGATTACTTCTATAGTTTTGTTTACCAAAAATCCCCAATCAAAAAATTTAAACCCTAATTTTAGCTTTCAAGTTTCAATTCGATCTTATTCAATGGAACACTTTGATGCTTCAGGTATGTTCAGTATAGATCTGTAGTTTTTTGTTGATGGGTATGTGGTTTTGAAAGATTTTATCGATTTATATAATGTTATGTTCATGTGCTTTGTTAACTATTTACACATCTGATTTATTGTTAACTATTTATTGATTATCTGATGTTGCTTTATATATATATATATATATATATATATATATATATATATATATATATAGGATTCTTGCATCTGTAACATGATATATGAATACAGCAAAAAAACATGATATATGAGCGACAGAGCAAGTATTTACTCATAATCTTTTCTCTCACTTCGTTCATTTGGAGTTTAAATATTTGGCTTGCAGCTTTAAGTTGATAGTGCACAACCATCAAGAAAACTAGTTTGGTGTAAAGTCTAAAAAAAGATAAGTTTCTTATCATTTTTATTTTGACATTTTCTGTTGAGAATGTTTCTGGTTTATGATTCAGCTATAGAGGTTAATTTATAACTCATAACCTTCCTGAACATTATTGTCTGCTTTTAAACAGGGTTTCTTTCCAAGGCTGTTGCAGAAATGGCATTTCAAATTCGGTATTATCCTTTAAATGTATGAAATGTAAGCAAGCAATGCTATCTACTTCTGTTTCAATTTTATGTGGTATGCATAGAAAAGGACTTATTGTTGCCTTATCAAAGATCTGAATTTGAGGGCATCTTCCGTGCCATGGATGGTAAAACTCATTTTTCTTTCGATATTGTTGCTCATGGTTTCTGAATTTGCAAACAAATTAAGCTGCGACAAAATGTCTATATATGGAATGACTTCTTATCTATTGTTCTATTTTCCAGGGAATCCTTCCTGGGGGACAAGAAGTAGCTGTTAAATGGGTCCATTTGAGCACATTCCATTGACAAAGTAAGACTTCCTTGAAATATATCCTTTGCATATTTTATTCTCACTTTCTAATTTAGGTATTTCCCCATCCAATTCATATAATGAGTTGATATAATATCCCCTTTTTACCTTTTACGGTTCAAATTTATCGAGATGTTAAATATGGGACTACCTAGGCACTTCTTTAAGGACCAAAAAGAATTTTTAAGTCTTCAACTGAAGTAACAGTCACGAAAGTGGCTGGAAGGTAAAAAATTATCTTTCATATTTATAGGAGTACAGGGTGTTTATATAGTGTTGGTATCACTAGTATGAAAATATGTTGATTCCAATTTTCATAAACCCATGATATTCATCAAATATAGATCAACAGAGTATGCAATGGAAGGCCTATTTCCTGATGTTGGAGTAGCTTGGTTTCATAGTGAGAGAGTGCCTATTTCCTGATGTTGGAGTAGCTAATTATTTTGTTTTATTTTTCATTATTATTCTCTGTTGTTTTCTCTTTAGCACTCTACTACTATTTTTTGTAACCTTCCATGCACTTCATTATTTTATATGGAATTCATTTCAGCCAACCCCAACTATAGCTTGGGATAAAAAGGCTTTGTTGAACCGAGTAGTATTTATGTTGTTTGTGTGTTGTATAAATTCATTTGGAGTTTCCTGAAATGTATTATATATAATTTTGTGCAGAAGGAAGTTAAGGGACCAAGAATTTGGAGGGATGTATCGTGCAATATTAACAGTCAAGTGAGAATCTTCTTTCCATCAGCATATTGCTTTAATGTCTTTTATATGGGATGACACTCTGATTCATCTCTTTTTCTGCAGTTCAATTGTTGTGTATGCAGGGGTTGCATGCTGAGATTGGATAAATATCATTGAAAATAAAGGGAGGGTGATGTGTATATAAGAGATTGGATAAATGTAATGATGTTACTAGAAATTGTATCATAGAATAATTAATATAGTAATATTTGTAACACATGTATTTTTATATATAAATAAAATTAAAGTTTTACTAAGTTTTCACTTTGTCTCATTTTGGTGTGATCCATCTCAGACTCGAGCTCGAATAAAATGGCTCGCGAATTACTCGTTGTGAAAACGAGTCGAGTAACTCCGAGCCGAGTAGTATCGAGTAATTTACGAGTCGAACTTGAGCAGCCTTTGAAATTATCGATTCGAATTCGAGTCGAACCTGAACACAAATTTTTTGATCCGAATCGAGCTTGAGCATTAGGGTGTTCGGATCGACTCGGGCTCAGAATTGCTAATACCTCATGAAGCACACTGCACACACATAATGAATGATGTTCAAGATAGTGAAGAAGATTATTTCTTCCACCGAAGAAAGTAATTAAAAATGAAAAAAAGAATCTAAATTTAGAAACAAAAGAAAGAAAGTAGAGTAATTAAATTAAGGTTATGCTTATACATGATGTAAATAATATTCTCCGGTTACCAAAAATATCTATTACTACTAATATAATGAATTGATTAGTCAATAATTAATTATATCTCAATGTTAATAAAAAAAAAATTACATATATTTTGTGGTGCGTTGGTTTCCCAATGAGCAATGGGTTCTGTTATTAATTCTGTTTGGTTCTAGTGGATGTTGCCTAGGGAAGTTAGACAGGTGGTTGTATAATGAATACTCCTAGGTGATAGATAAATGAGGCGTCTTTGTTGGAGATCATAATTGCAAATGCTTGGGAGGCGTGGAGGGTTTGTCTATTGATACTACAACTGTCTTTCTGCTGTCTCCATTCCTAAACTAAATATATGTTGTAAAATTCTTTTTATTTATGTACTATAACAACGCAGCAGGAGTAGGAATACGTACAACAAAAGAGATCAGGGATGAATGGCTGTGCTTTCAAGCAACACAATTACTACTATACTAGTACAACAATAACGGATATGAATATAGTCCATCCACCAACTAAATGCTATATTTGTATAAAATAAAAAATAAGTCTATTCCGATCTGATCATCCGTTTTTACGTCGATGGATGCCGGGAATCTCGCGATTGTCTTTTATTTTCATTGGCCACCCACACCAATTATATAATCATTATATTATGAGGACACCATCGCTAATCATGTCCCGCCGTCGTACGCTATCTTAATCTTTCATTCAAATAAATTACTTTCATAGCTACCTTTAATTTTAAGGACAGTTTCGTCTAACAGAAACTTAAGATTGGGAGTCATCTGAGGTGGAACGTCTTGGTGGGCTCCGATCAAACTCGCGGCATGCAGGCAAGTGACGTCGTTACATGAACACTAGCATCATCTCTACAGCTCAAAACCTTCAGCACTTCCCAATAACTTTTTCGGTTAACCGAAACTTTCTTGACAACCTCAAGCGACGGAAATAACGGAGGCGACACGGTACGATGGACCTGACGGTTCTTGATATCTCGGAGATCCATCTCCGGTGGAAACTTTACGCTGCCAAACATGATAATATATATACCACCTAGGTTTTGGTATCTTTATAGTACCATCCAACCTAGATGAACTCCTAGGGTTCCGATGTATATCCGGTGAATCAGAGCTCATGCTTGAGTTTCTACTCAATTTTTGATAATCTAGAGACCGGCTGTTTCTCATTCGAGTCTTGCTGCTGTTGGATCGACAAGTGTTTATGTCGGATAGAGAATCGGATCGTCGTCGTTGAAAGTTGTGTAGCTTATGATTATTTGAAGTAGCTGGGTTTTGGGTTTCATAAATGGATGAGGGAGATTGATCATCTTGGTCTTTAAAGGGAATAAGCTTACCACAATACATGATATCTTCTGCATGGGACATAATGGAATTGTGGTTACTTAAAAACTCGAAAAGGTCCGACGGTGACCGGAGATCTGTTGTATCTTTATGATGATGATTATTTTCATCGGGAGTTAAGGGGAAATCGCTGAGAGAGATTGCCTCTTCTTTTTCTTGATGTTGAAAAACAAAGTTATCATCGTCCATTTTTATGGATAGAGCTGATAGAAATCTTGGAGCCTGGAGCTGATAGAATGATATGACTACATACGTTGTGATTAACTTTGAGATATATATGTTGTAACGCAAAAAATAAAAAATAAAACTATATATTAATTTTGTCGCATCTTATGGTAATAAAAATATATGAGGGATTAGTCATTAATTAGAGAGAGCGGGGTTTCCGTGGGATTGAGATTAGAGACGGACAAGCAAGGGACAAACATATAAAGGGGAATATGAGTAGGACAACGGCTTAGATGAATTCGATCAATGTAATATACGCCTAGTTTTATTAAAATAGCCTCTTTTATAAAATTTAATCACTACATAAAATCAATCATCGAAGTAAATGAAATAAGAGTTCAGTAACAAACCATTCAGGAGACTTTTCAAGTAAGCGAACTTGTTCATAGAAAAGAATTTGAGAAACAATACAACCCACTTTTCTACCAGACCCAACAGCCTCCTCTCTGCCACTATCATCAACCACAACAAAGCTACCAGCAACATAGATAAATATGATGTTATTTCTAAAGCCCAAGGAAAAAACTACTCTGCTTTCGTTACATCAACTAATTACTAATTTTAATCCACATGCTCTTCTGAAATTTAGCTAGAAAAAGTGCCAGTGAATTCTCTCCTTTAGCATCCATTACCTTTAAAAAAAAATTAAAAATTAAAACAAATGAAAACCAGATACTATAACTTAACCTACGTACCGACTAAAAGTTAGAGTGTACCTCAATGACATTGGATCCTCGAAGGGACACAACTTGCATAATAGTTTGACCTTCTTGAAGAGTAAATGTATTTTCCGCCCTCTTCAAATTCTTCCTTCCTCCTCTCATTGCTCGTCTTTGAATTTCACTTTTAATTCTCCTGATTCTCAGAGTACAAAAAAATTACTAATCTGGAGTTTCAGATTTCTTACTCGAGAATTAATTTTATGATTTTTATAGTTCAAATCCAATCCACCCAAGAAAAATTAAAACCAATAACCGACTCAAGCCAATTCAAAGTTTATAACTTGAGGTGATTTGGGTTTTCAAAATATCTCATGATTTCGTGGTAAACCAAAACCTACGGCAGCAGAAGAGGGAGACTGACCTGTGGGAGAGTAGGGGTTTGGCCGTTTGGGAAGGAGAGAGATTGGACTTTTTGGACTTGAGAAATTAAAACAACGAGCGGACCGGCCGGGTCATTAATGGTTTAAATTAGACCCACGATCGGTTCTGTTGTCCTGTTTAAATCATCAGACTTTAAAACGGGTGTATTATGTTTGTGCGCAACCGACTGTGACGCCCCCAAAATTAGGTATACATCACCCATCTTGAGTCGTCAGATACATAGTACAGAATACAAATACAACTTAATAATACAACTGTCGTGTACAATACGACAAAACATAAACTGTGAGTTTGAATACAAATATTATCTTCTAGAGAGTATTCATACTCAAAAGGAGTCCTCATTACATTTATTAACACACCATTATATAGAATAGTGAG
The DNA here is from genome assembly GCA_016801055.1 of Panax notoginseng. Lineage (NCBI taxonomy): Eukaryota > Viridiplantae > Streptophyta > Magnoliopsida > Apiales > Araliaceae > Panax > Panax notoginseng. The sequence continues at coordinate 21,283,885 of CM029016.1, forward strand.
GACTACTAACTAATACTATTCTTCGGACCATCACTCCGTTCCCTGACTTGCCCCAGCTACGTTCTCATTTCCTGAAGAGAACAGTGAAAGAAAGGGTGAGCTCAACTAGCCCAGTAAGAAATATTATGACTAAGATAATGCAGAATAAATTATCATTAGCCTTCAACAATGTTAAACTGATAAAATATAATAGACATCAAGTTTAACTGTAGCGGAACAAGCAATCCATTAAAAGAGTCAAGTAGAAAATAAACTCTACTATCTTTTATGATTTAAAAAGTTTTTCAACACTGTAATCGCTGAGACTCAGCTTAATAAAATAATCCACATCATCGAATCACCCCTGCACTACGGCCAAGGATATTCGTGTATTCATTAATGGTCATGATCATGCCAACAACTGTCCATCAATGCACTACGGGCCAATGAGGACTTTTACCACATCATTTGTAACATTACGGTCATGATTATACCGAATAATCCCTGGTCATAATCATACCAAGTCCATCTATGCACTACATGCCACAGATGACTTTCAACATTTTATAAACATGAGGATGATGACAATGATATAAGAATTCAATAAAACAAGTTCAAGAATTAATTTATCCAGGAATTAACAACGTCCAAATTGTCAACATGATACTGCATTGTGGAGTAAAATTCAAGAATGCTTAGAAGAATATTTTCTTGAAAAAATACTGGATGAAACACAACTATCAAGGATATTCCACAAATTTCATGGAGTATAGAAGTCAAAACTTAACCAACTGAGTACAATAAAGAATGGAATAACAAAAGAAATCACCATGCATGCGATAGACCGCACAGACAGGTTATTCCAATAGAATAATAAATAATGGAACCAGGTCCGGCGTAAACGCACAGACAGGATATTCCGACAGAATAATAAATAATGGAACCAGGTCCGGTGTAAAACACACAGACAGGATATTCCAACAGAATAATAATAAAACGGAACCAGGTCCGGTGTAAAACACACAGACAGGATGTTCCAACAGAATAATAAACGGAACCAGGTCCGGTGTAAAACACACAGACAGGATGTTCCAACAGAATAATAGAAGAATGTCACCAAGTATAGGGTAGACCGCGTATACTGGTTATTCCAACAGAATAATAACAAATGGAATAACAGAAGTTCTCTTCATGAATATAAAAGAAATAATATTCCCTACCGTTTTAAAGAAGAGCTGAAGTAAGGAAGTAGTTAAGTAGCAGAATACTCTTCTTCTCTCTCTCTCTATAGTTTCTCTCTATAGTTTCTCTCTCTAGAGTTCAGTGAATTCGTAAGAAATAATGAAGGAATGAGCTGCTATTTATAGAAAAATAGAATGCATAGTAACTAATCCATGAACGGTCCAGATTGATTACTTTAATCTGATGGTCCATATTTAAAGAAAAATCTTTTAAATAAAATATAATATATTCTATTTATAGAATAACTTTAATAAAGTATTCTGTTTTATATAAAAAGATGTTTCTGTTTTATTACGTTAATAATACGAATAAAACAAAACGTCATTATCGCTAAATAATTCATATTATTAACTGACAATAATGGAATCAAACTGAGTGACTTCTCACATAAGCATTAATAATTAATACTGTGTGCTACTATGCAACCACACGTATTACTGTACTTTTACTACCGAGTAGTTCAACAGTATCAACGGTAAAACTTCCGCCGTTATTTTCATAAAGTATTTTTTGTCGTTTTCTCAATCCGACAATAATTCCGTTGTGGGGTCCACCAATAATTGTACCGTCGTACGGATATTCCCCGACAAAAAGAATATTCTCCGACCAATCGAATATAATATGACAACTTGCATACTTTGCAAAATTTATAAATACTACCCATAACTATTATATCAAATCCACACATTAATATAAAAAAAATTATTTCGAGAAAAATTAAATATTTATTCATAAAATCTGGGGTTTCACAATCTCCCCTCTTTATAGAATTTCGCCCTCGAAATTTACGTACGTACTTGGTATGCCGAACATGTGAGGATACCTTGACTTCACTTCAAATTCTAACTCTTGAGGTATAACCTTTAAGCATCGAATATGATCCTTCTTATCCAAGATGTTAACACGTATCTCCTCATACGTTAAATCTTTCGCTATTTCGTCCGGTTTTAAATCAATAATGTGGTTCGGGTCGTCCACATATTTACGTAACATCGATACGTTAAAAAAAATATTCTGAACACGCAACATACTTGGCGGTAAAACGAGTCTATAGGCCACAGTTCCTACTTCATCGAGGATTTCAAATGGGCCAATTAAATCGAGAGTTGAGATTTCCTCTCTTCGTCGATTCTTGCTTCTAGAATAACGCCCTCTTGAACCTTCTTTTTCACATTTATCAGCTCTGAGTATGTAGCTTGAGCGGCTTTAACTTTTTCGATTAAAGTCGATTATACTAGTATATTCGTTATCTTCACGTGGATTTGTATATTCGTACTTGTAACCGCATACGATCTTCTACTCAACGCGTCAGCTACCACGTTCGCACTTCCACGATGATATTGCATGTTACGATCGTAATCTTCAACAGCTCGAGCCAACGTCTTTGGCGCATATTACGTTCGCTTTAGTTGAAGAAATATTTGAGGGTTTAAGAAATAGATTTTGTACTGGGGTCAATACAAAAATTCGATTTCACGCTCTAGGGGTAGGCTAAGAAGTCTTCAAGAATACGTCAAGAAATTTATTAACAATAGAAATATCGTTCAAAACTGTGACCCTCATCCAAGACTTGGATAACACGTCACATTGATACCTATCAACTTGCCATCATCATTTACAACGTCTCCTACGGAAAGTCTAGCTTCAGTGCATTCCACACCAGGAAGTCAACAGCGAAAGGAACGGGGATTTTTACTTATGGCTTGATATGACAATGATTGACTTTAGTGGTTTGGTTACTTTGAATTTGCATAACAGGTTGGTTAGGAATATGAAAGCTAACAACCTTACGAGAAGCATGATGTGTAGTGAACCAATCGTTTCAAAAAATCACATCAAAGGCAAGTATTTTCAAAGAGATAAGATCGACAGGTAACGTGAAAGTGTTGATTTGAACAAGATTTATAAATAGTAGAGGTAACGAAGGTTTCTCCCAACTGAGTTTAAACAGACATATCAAAGTCTAAGTTCTCCGGAGTTAACTTCAAACATTTAACACAACTAGGTAAAATAAAAGAGTGAGTAGAACCGGTATCTAACACGGTATAGACTTCGCAAGAGTTTATGACTAACATACCCGTGATAATTTTATTCAGGTTCCTCGTCACGAAAAAAAATACTCTCTCTTAAACTACTGGCTTTGGCTTTTCTGGGACGGTCTTTGGTGCCTCCATCCTATCTGAACTTGTCTTCGGTGAACGACAAAATCGGGCTAAATGACCTTCTCTTCCACAATTATAACATGCTTTGGACGGCATCGCGCAGTTTGGACTGATGTGCCCCTCCCCTCCGCATTTGAAACATATAATAGGTGGTCGTTCTCCTTCCTTAACGACAGGTGCTGGTGTTGACGTCTTTCCATCATTGTTGAATCTCCTCTTCTTGAAATGCTCATTCTTATTATTTTGGCCCTGATTACCACCGAAGTGGTTACCATTTCTGGCCTGTTGATTCCCTCCACGCTTGTTGTCACCGCTTCGATGACTGCTTTCACTAGTATTATCATTTTGCCGGCTGCTCTCTTTTGGCTGCGTTGTCTCGTTATCGCGCTCCACCAACTGAGCCCTATTTACAACATCTGAATACAAACACAATTTATGAGAAACAAGATGTTGACGTATCTCCGGCTTCAAACCTCTTAAAAACATCCGCGTCATTCTTTCTTCATTATCCACCAGGTGGGACGCAAACCGGGATAACTCCGCAAATTTTGCCTCGTACTGCGACACGGTCATATTATTCTGCTCCAATTTGATGAACTCCACCTCCTTCATGTGACGAATACTCTCGGGAAAGTATTTGTCGTTAAACAGATCTTGGAACTTCTCCCAAGACATCTTTAGTGCGGCAGGTTGAGTACGCTTTATCGATTCCCACCAGTAATCTGCCTCTCCTCGCAACATAAAGGCGGCAAAGGGAACCTTTTGCTCCTCGGAGCAACCCAAGACATCAAATATCTTGGTGATCTGCTTTATCCATGTTTCAGCTACAAGTGGTTTGGGTTCTCCCTTAAACTCCGGTGGTCCCAGCTCCTTAAACTGTTTAGCGGTGACCGCCTGAGAGTTTCCAGTATTTCCACCTACGTTGTGGACAGGAGCCGCTTTCACTTGTTGTTGCATGAATTGCATAAAGCCTCTGAACATTTGATCATTCATCATTTGGTCAGTGTTGTTGTTTGCATGAGGATTGACACCTTCCTGATGCACATTATCATGATTATTGATGTGTGGTGAATCAACAGTCGTCTGTGCTCCATTGCTATTCTCAACATTCTCGGATGCCATTTTCAGATACTGCCACAAAATAAAAATTAATTGATATGTCATATATTATCCTTATGTTATGACCGACCAATTAAATACCATGCAAATAAACTTAGGTAGGTCATACTAGCGAAGGAATTCCCCGTCTCTCCCCTCCTAGTTCTATTCTTACATCCTAGCCAGGGATCATATCCCTAAGCTCTGATACCAACTGTGACGCCCCCAAAATTAGGTATACGTCACCCATCTTGGGTCGCCACTTACATGGTACATAAATCCAAATACAACTTAATAATACAACTGTCGTGTACAATACGACAAAACATAAACTGTGAGTTTGAATACAAATATTATCTTCTAGAGAGTATTCATACTCAAAAGGAGTCCTCATTACATTTATTAACACACCATTATATAGAATAGTGAGGACTACTAACTAATACTATTCTTCGGACCATCACTCCGTTCCCTGACTTGCCCCAGCTACGTTCTCATTTCCTGAAGAGAACAGTGAAAGAAAGGGTGAGCTCAACTAGCCCAGTAAGAAATATTATGACTAAGATAATGCAGAATAAATTATCATTAGCCTTCAACAATGTTAAACTGATAAAATATAATAGACATCAAGTTTAACTGTAGCGGAACAAGCAATCCATTAAAAGAGTCAAGTAGAAAATAAACTCTACTATCTTTTATGATTTAAAAAGTTTTTCAACACTGTAATCGCTGAGACTCAGCTTAATAAAATAATCCACATCATCGAATCACCCCTGCACTACGGCCAAGGATATTCGTGTATTCATTAATGGTCATGATCATGCCAACAACTGTCCATCAATGCACTACGGGCCAATGAGGACTTTTACCACATCATTTGTAACATTACGGTCATGATTATACCGAATAATCCCTGGTCATAATCATACCAAGTCCATCTATGCACTACATGCCACAGATGACTTTCAACATTTTATAAACATGAGGATGATGACAATGATATAAGAATTCAATAAAACAAGTTCAAGAATTAATTTATCCAGGAATTAACAACGTCCAAATTGTCAACATGATACTGCATTGTGGAGTAAAATTCAAGAATGCTTAGAAGAATATTTTCTTGAAAAAATACTGGATGAAACACAACTATCAAGGATATTCCACAAATTTCATGGAGTATAGAAGTCAAAACTTAACCAACTGAGTACAATAAAGAATGGAATAACAAAAGAAATCACCATGCATGCGATAGACCGCACAGACAGGTTATTCCAATAGAATAATAAATAATGGAACCAGGTCCGGCGTAAACGCACAGACAGGATATTCCGACAGAATAATAAATAATGGAACCAGGTCCGGTGTAAAACACACAGACAGGATATTCCAACAGAATAATAATAAAACGGAACCAGGTCCGGTGTAAAACACACAGACAGGATGTTCCAACAGAATAATAAACGGAACCAGGTCCGGTGTAAAACACACAGACAGGATGTTCCAACAGAATAATAGAAGAATGTCACCAAGTATAGGGTAGACCGCGTATACTGGTTATTCCAACAGAATAATAACAAATGGAATAACAGAAGTTCTCTTCATGAATATAAAAGAAATAATATTCCCTACCGTTTTAAAGAAGAGCTGAAGTAAGGAAGTAGTTAAGTAGCAGAATACTCTTCTTCTCTCTCTCTCTATAGTTTCTCTCTATAGTTTCTCTCTCTAGAGTTCAGTGAATTCGTAAGAAATAATGAAGGAATGAGCTGCTATTTATAGAAAAATAGAATGCATAGTAACTAATCCATGAACGGTCCAGATTGATTACTTTAATCTGATGGTCCATATTTAAAGAAAAATCTTTTAAATAAAATATAATATATTCTATTTATAGAATAACTTTAATAAAGTATTCTGTTTTATATAAAAAGATGTTTCTGTTTTATTACGTTAATAATACGAATAAAACAAAACGTCATTATCGCTAAATAATTCATATTATTAACTGACAATAATGGAATCAAACTGAGTGACTTCTCACATAAGCATTAATAATTAATACTGTGTGCTACTATGCAACCACACGTATTACTGTACTTTTACTACCGAGTAGTTCAACAGTATCAACGGTAAAACTTCCGCCGTTATTTTCATAAAGTATTTTTTGTCGTTTTCTCAATCCGACAATAATTCCGTTGTGGGGTCCACCAATAATTGTACCGTCGTACGGATATTCCCCGACAAAAAGAATATTCTCCGACCAATCGAATATAATATGACAACTTGCATACTTTGCAAAATTTATAAATACTACCCATAACTATTATATCAAATCCACACATTAATATAAAAAAAATTATTTCGAGAAAAATTAAATATTTATTCATAAAATCTGGGGTTTCACACCGACCGTAGGTCCAAAATTCGTCTGATTTAAATAGAAAAGAAATTAGAATAAATAATATTTTTATAATTTCTATATTAGTTTTTAAATATTAATATAATAAATTTTAAATTACAACACATTTTTTTAAAAAAAATTTCTATTCTTTTGTATTAAAAACTCTGAAACAAACTCTAAATTTTTTATTTTTTTTTGTTTTAATTTAAATTTTTTATTGTTTTCTTTTTTCAAATCAAAACTAAGAAACAGAGTGTTAGGGTACAGATTATCAGTGCATAATAATTAATATTTTCGATCGTACTACTACTAACTTCTTAATTTTCCTTACTAATGTATATTTTTTTTTGGGAGGGATATTAGTAGATACTTGTACTTTACTCCATTGACCATCTAAGAATTACTAAGATTGTGACTTTGTAAGTGTGTGTGATTGTGTGTGAGAGAGAGAGAGAGGGCAGGTGAAAAAACTGGCCACGCGAACACTCTTCCGAGCAATCTAAACCGCAAATTTAACGAGGTTGCACTGAAATTATCAATAATTCCCTAATCCTGCCAATAACTTATCTTACTTGTCTAAATAATACTATAATTAAAATTTTAAAAATGTTTATTAGCATATAAATATAATTTTTTATGCATCAAAGTTATACGCAGTGTCTTGGATTTTTTATTTTAGAAAAAAAGGAAGAGAAAATAAAATAGGAGTATATACTAGAAATGAGTGAAAAATTTTCCTAAAAATTTCTCATGCATTCACAAGGACTCTATTATCATTTTAATATGATATAAAGCTAATTATACATCATATCTTAAAATATAAGAAGGTTTACCATTTATAAATCTTTTACTTTTATTAAATTTTATTTAGTATAGTCTAGTCTTGTCATGTCTTGTCTTTAATTTTTTTAAACATATTATAATATAAAAATATATTTCAAATTATTAAAAAGCATGTTATTAATTAAGAAAATAACTAGCTTAATATAGTAGTTTAACTCCGCATATGGTTGAGGGTCATTTTTTCTAACTAAGTTTATACATATTTATTTTGTCTTGTAAATATGATGTATAATAAATTTAAAGATAAATTGGATACATGTAGCCTCTTTTACATAAAAGGTGTGCATTTAGAGTAACGCATATGTGTGGGCAGGGTAGTCCAAAGGTTTGTTACCTTTGCAGAGTATTTGAACACATGAATTGAAAGAACCATTATATATATAATAATTTATGAAAATATCAAACATTCAAACAAATCTGACAAACGATAGGTAGATCATTCAACACTGTAACAAGGCCCTCGGTCTACATACAACTGGTTTAAAAATTATATATTAATTGATGGCAGTTGTTAAACAAAAGTAATCCTAAGAGAAAAGGAAACAAAAGAAACCAAAAACCAAAGACAGCCGATGAACATGGTGCTGGCCGCACTTCTCTTCTTGTACACACAACAAAAAAAGGTTTTTAATTATGAGATGAGTATCATATGGCTTAGGAACTTGTCCGTATCTGACTGCAACTCTGCAGGTCTCATTCATTCATATTGGCTTCTAGTGGAGGAAGTCCGTCATCATCACTTGAGTTGAGCTCAATATCTTCCTGCAAGGCAGTGCCACTCTGTGAATCTCCATTACAATCACCCAGGCTTGCAGATCTGAAGATCAGTGGCCTGCATTGATAGGCAGCAGCAAGCACAAAGAATGAATAGACACTAAAAAAGAATAGAAGAATGGATATAGGGCGGTAAGGGGGCAGTATGCCATCCTCACTTTACAAGAGTGTTTTTAGGTAGTGTTAACTATACATATAGTATCACCAAAAAAGTATATAATACTTGTTTTCAACAAAAAGAGAGAGCATAACCAGCAACTAATACATTTCTATAATATCTTTACACAGTATGCACACAAATACAACCTGAAACACAAATGAGAAAGTAAGGATTCTCACTTTATTTACTGTAAATACGGTGTCATGCATCAAGCAAAAAGCTAAATGCAGAATAACTATCATACACGCTCAATTAAAAAGTATTTCCTACATGCTGGCAGTAAGCCTAGTAATAAGTGCCTTGAATGGCATAGGTCAGGTTCATTACTCCCTTGGGGTACACACACATAGTTTACTATGTGATTGCCAAATGTACGTGGTTGGTGGGGTATTGAAACAACCCGGGTCAAATTCTGAGTCCGGAATAAATCTCGGGTCAAATCCCAAGTCCAAATCAAATCGAATCAAATCATGATAGAGGCGCACAACACACCATTTGCAATCCATCCTGGGAGTACCAAAATGTATCATGATTTTCGTCATACATTTTGGTGGAGTAATATGAAGAGAGAGATAGCGCTGTTTATCTCAAGGTGTCTAACTTGTCAACGAGTCAAGGCGGAGCATCAAGTACCAAAAGGTCCATTGTAACGACTTGAAATTCTAGAGTGGAAGTGGGAGCACATTACCATGGATTTCGTTACTGGTCTTCCCAAGGTTTTTCAAGGCATTGATGCAATTTGGGTCATTGTTGATAGATTGACCAAGTCTGCTCACTTCTTACCAATACGAGAAACTTATACACTTGAACGTCTTGCTCGTATGTACATAAACGAGATTGTAAGACTGCATGGTATGCCAGTATCCATAGTTTCTTATCGAGACCCGAGATTCACTTCACGATTTTGGGTTAGTTTGCAAAAAGCTATGGGCACGGATTTACGATTTAGTTCAGCATATCATCCTCAGACGGACGGACAATCAAAGAGGAATATTCAAACTCTTGAAGATTTATTAAGACTCTGTGTCCTTGATTTCAAGAGAAGTTGGGACAAGTTCTTACGGTTGGTGAAGTTTTCATACAACAATAGTTATCAAGCAAGTATTAACATGGCTCCATTCGAAGCGTTGTATGGAAGAAAATGTCGTTCTCCAGTATGCTGGGATGAGGTGGGTGAAGCAACGTTGTTGGGATCAGAGTTGGTACGTATGACTACGGAAAAGATTCAAACGATCCGGCAACGTATAAAAATCTCACAAGATCGACAAAAGAGTTATGCTGATCTTCATCGAAAGGACGTGGAATTCGATATAGGAGATCATGTGTTGTTACGTGTTGCTCCATGGAAAGGAGTTACGAGATTTGGAAAGAGAGAAAAACTCAATCCTCGATTTATCGGCCCATTTTTAATCCTTGATCGAGTACGAACTGTGGACTATAGACTCGCTTTACCGCCAAGTATGTCTCGTGTTCATAACGTTTTTCACGTGTCCATGTTACGTAAATATGTGAAAGACCCAAACCACATTATTGAGTTAGAACCGGACGAAATAACGGAAGACTTAACGTATGAAGAGGTACATGTTCAAATCTTGGATAAGAAAGAACATATTTTACGCATCAAGGTTATACCTCAAGTCAAAGTTTTGTGGAGAAACCACAATGTTGAGGAAATGACTTGGGAGTTAGAATCTGAAATAAAATCAAGGTATCCTTACCTCTTCGACATACCAGGTACGTACCCTAATTTCGAGGGCGAAATTTCATAGAAGGGGAGATTGTAAAATCCCAACTTTTTGAATAAAGATGAATTTTCTATAAATATTATTTTTGAATATTATGGAGTTAAATTGATATAATGTTATAGTTGTGGGTAATATTTATAAATTTTGCATAGTATACAAGTTGTTATATTATATTCGATTGGTCGGAAAATATTCGTTTTAGCAGAGAATATTCGTACAAACGGCGCAATCATTGGTGGACCCCACAACAGAATTATTGTCGGATTGAGAAAACGACAAAAATATTTTTATAAAAATAACAGCAGAAGTTTTACCGTTAATACTGTTGAACTACTCGGTAGTAAAAGTACAGTAATACGCGTGGTTGCATAGTAGCACACGGTATTGATTATTGATGCTTACGTGAGAAGTCACTCAGTTTACTTATTTTGTGGACCTCCATTTACCCATTTTTCTAAGTAATCGGTAAAAGTTTTTCGGTATATATATATAAATATATATATAATTGTTGGGACCACTAGTGGGATGAAGGATTTTGGTGGGGGATTTTCAACCGAAAATGTGGTGAAATGATGGGTGTGTATTATATATATATGGTGGGTGTATTATATATATAAGTAAGTTGACAAGTTGTTATGTGGGTGGGGAAGGATTTTTTTTGGTTGTTACGTAGGGGAGTACAATTATTATTATTATTATTATATATATAAATGTATAGCTTGGTTGACAAATGGGCAGTAAGGAAAAACGGATCACAAGAGTGTATCCGTGTAGTTTTAACACATGCTATATATATATATATATATATATATATATATATATATATATATATATATATTTTACTTTAAATATGGATCGTCCGATTAAAAGTAAATCAATTTAGACCGTTCATGAATTAGTTACTATGCAGTCCATTCTTCTATAAATAGAAGCTCATTCCTTCATTATTTCTTACAAATTCACTAAAACTCTAGAGAGAGAAAAATTATAGATAAACTATAGAAAAGTATTCTGCTACTTCCCTACTCTTATATTCAGTTTCTTTTACGGTAAGAGATATTATTTCTTTTGTATTCATGAAGAGAACTTCTGTTATTCCATTCTTTATTATTCTGCTGGAATAACCAGTATACGCGGACTACCCTATACTTGGTGACATTCTTCTACTATTCCGTCTTTATTATTATTCTGTTGGAACATCTTGTCTGTGTGTTTTACACCGGACCTGATTCCGTCTTATTATTATTCTGTTGGAACATCCTTTTTGTGTGTTTTACACCGGACCTGGTTCTGTCTTATTATTATTCTGTTAGAACATCCTGTCTGTGTGTTTTACACCGAACCTAGTTTCGTCTTATTATTATTCTGTTGGAACATCCTGTCTATGTGTTTTACACCGGACCTGGTTCCGTCTTTATTATTTTGTTGGAACATCCTGTCGGTGCAAATTTTGCTTGACCTGGTTCCGTTAATATTATTCTGTTGAAATAACCTGTCTATGCGAAGTACTTCATGCATGGTGATTTCTTTTGTTATTCCATTTTTTATTATACTCAGTTGGTTAAAGTTTTGATTTCTATACTCCATGAAATTAGTAGAATATCCTTGATATTTGCATTTCATCCAGTATCTTTTCATGAAAATATTCTTCTGATCATTCTTGAATTTTACTCTACAAAGCAGTATCATGTTGACAATTTGGACATTATTAGTTCCTCGATAAATTAATTCTTGAACTTGTTTTATTGAATTCTTATATCATTGTCATCATCCTCATATTTATATTTTTTGAAAGTCATCTGTGGCCTGTAGTGCATAGATGGACTTGGTATGATTATGACCAGGGATTATTCGGTGTAATCATGACCGTAATGTTACAAATGATGTGGTAAAAGTCATCATTGGCCCGTAGTGCATTGATTGACAGTTGTTGACATGATCATGACCATTAATGAATACACAAATATTCTTGGCTCGTAGTGCATGGATAATTGTGGTCGTGATACTAAAGAATATCTTTGGTAATAGTGCAGGGGTGATTCGATGATGTGAATTATTTATTAAGCTGAGTCTCAGCGATAACAGTGATGAAAAACCTTTTAAATCATAAAAGATAGTAGATTTTATTTTCTACTTGACTCTTTTAATGGATTGCTTGTTCCGCTACAGTTAAACTTGATGTCTATTATATTTTATCAGTTTAACATTGTTGGAGACTAATGATAAATTATTCTGCATTATCTTAGTCATAATATTTCTTACTGGGCTAGTTGAGCTCACCCTTTCTTTCACTGTTCTCTTCAGGAAATGAGAATATAGCTGGGACGAGTCGGGGAACGGAATGATGGTCCAGAGGATAGCATTAGTAGTCCTCACTATTCTGTGAAATAGTGTGATAATAATTGTAATGAGGACTCCTTTTGAGTTTGTATAATCTCTAATAGACAATATTTGTATTCAAACTCACAGTTTATGTTTTGTCGTATTGTACACGACGGTTGTATTAGTAAATTGTATTTGAATTCTGTACTATGTAAGTGGCGATCCAAGATGGGTGATGTATACCTAATTTTGGAGGCGTCACATATGAGTCAAGTCATTCCCTAACCCTTCTGAACCTAAAGTCGAGTAAGGTTCCAAATGCAAGTCCACGTCCCTACTTTTGTAATCCCACCTAAGGGTGCTCAAAAAATTCTGTTTTTTCGATTTTTTACCGAACCGGTTGGAACCGAAACCGGCGGTACCGGTTTTTTTCGGTACCGGTAGCGGTACTTAAATTTTTGCATTCGGTACAGAACCGAAATACCGAAAAAATCGAATTTAAAAATATAATAATTAAGTACTAGTTTAATTACAGTGTATATTACAGAATGTTATGAATACTTTAGTTATATTAAAGTATTCATAAATATCTCACAGGGAATGACAACTGTAAACATGTTGCACAATGTTTTGCATCTGTGAATGTGGATTTGTTGGTTTCATGTAATACTGTCAAATGTCAATATTGTACAATTTATAGAGTTTAGGCGGATAAGCCAACAAGGAAACAATACATACAAGTATTAAAGTATACAACAAGCATATAATAAACCAACAAATCCTAACAATCAATATCTCATATTAACTTCCTAGTAGAAGTAGTTCACTTGTAGCATTGACAATTTCTTCGATCTTGAGAAAATACGGAATCCATTGTTATGAATTCTCACAATTTCATAAGCAGTTTAACTAACTGAAGAAGAACATAATTGGAAGAGGAGCTAGAAAGGAGAAGAGAGAAATATTGGACAAATGTTTTTCATTCATAATCTGGATAATCCCAAATATACACATAGTACCATTTGGTTGGGATGTAATTATTTGTTAATATATTAAAAAAAATATTTAATTATTATTATTTATTAATAATTATAAATATTACCATGCATGCGGTATAACCGAAAATCGAACCGAAAAAATCGGTACCGATTTAGTACCGAAACCGGTAATTCGGTATCGGTTCTTGTTTTTTCGGTACTTTCGGATCGGTACCGGTTCGATTTTTTTGGTGCCGGTTCGATTTTTTACCGATTAACACCCCTAATCCCACCTATATTCTAGCAGGAATATGTAGGTGTAAGAGATGATTACTCAAAATAAAGTTAAATTGTTCTCCTAAGAAAGGCCCATCCAAACTAATAAACTATCAAGAATGCTGGCTACCTCTAAGAAATACACTGGTTATTGGTAAAATGTGTATGGAAGGAAAATGTATCACCATATTATGCTGTAAATGCGCATCCAAATAACTGGCTAGAAGTAATGACAAAACCAATAAAAAATATAGATATAAAAGAGTCTAACAGCCCACATATGAGGTTTGAAATTGACAAACAGAACAAACTGATAATAATGGAACCTGAATTCATAGTATGATTTCTAAGCTCTAGCATTCCGTTTGGTATGAAGGGTGGGGAGGTATCATAGGAAAGGTGGTAGGGAGGGGATGCCTCCCTTCTTAATTTTTTCAATAAAAAAAAGGAACTTAACAAAAGGGGATCCAATTCATAAGGAGAAGGGGAAGTGAACCCCTTGCTTAGATTTTTTCAGATACATCCTAGAGTTAGTCTAGACTCTAGACTTGAAAAATCTAGACTTCTGCACTTAAAAGAAAAATATTTTTAAAATTTGAATTTCACATGCAAGATTAGAGAAGAATTGCATAACAAAACCATTAAAACAAAAGATCATATGTTGTGTCAGATGGTTTGCATTACAACCGATATCTCAAAACCATTTATCGATTTCAAAAAAACTTAATCAAATTCAATGTCTTATCCCAAACTCCATATAAGGATTACTCGGTCTATATTAACCAAGATGAGAGACATAAAAGATCATAACAAGCTAAAGTTAAGATCTGCAAATTGCATACATCTAATTCTGCCTCTACAAATCAAACAATAACTGAAAAATCCCAATATCATAAATGATATCAAAACCAAACTGATAGCAAATTTTTTTAAAAAAAAAATAGGACAAAATATATAATATTGGCATATCAATATTCATTAGAGAGATCTGAGCGATGAAAATGTTGTGAATAGCAGGGCAAAGTGGTCATTATCTACACAAGTGGCAAGAAGCATCAAGAAGCAATACAAAATAACTGAAGTATCTGCTGAGCTGGAGCAAAACAGAGTTCAAGAGGGAAAATCAGTTAGGTTGTTAGAGGGACATCTGTAATTGTTAGCAATAGTGATTACATTGTATAAATAGAGAAAGGGCAGTTAGAAGGGGAATGATCTTTGTAACATGAACAATTCTGTAATCTTCTAGATATCAATATACCCAATTCTTGTTCTTACCATTTCTGAGTCTATCATTCCTTCTTTTTCTATTTCTTTATTCTAAAATCCACTTTTATCTTAGTTTGAGATCTGTTATCACAACATTTGGTATCAGAGCTATCAATCCTTGGCTTCTACATATTAAAATACACAGTTATGGCAGCGGGAACTAGGTCAAAAGATACTATGGAGGAGGGTCTTAGAAGCACTGAATTTCGAGTGCAAGAACTCATGAACAGCCATCATCAACTGCAACAAACGGTGGAAGAAATTGGAAATGGATTCAAGAATATGCAAAGCACCATGGAATTAATGATGTTAGAATTTCAACGCTCAATCAAAGGTAAGGATTCAATTCCAGAAATTCCTACCGAACCTTTTGCAGATCTTAATCAGAATACTGTAAGAAATGGAGAAAATGGAGTTCAAAAGAATTTTCAACCTCGTTTTGATTTTCCAATGTTTAACGGAATGGATATTAAAAATTGGGTGATGAAGTATGAATATTACTTCCAATTCCATCCTATGAATGATCTGTTAAAATTGAGAAGTTCTTACCATTGGTGGAGTTTTCCTACGACAACAGTTATCAAGCAAGTATTGGCATGGCTCCATTCGAAGCATTGTATGGAAGAAAATGTCGTTCTCCAGTATGCTGGGATGAGGTGGGTGAAGCAACGTTGTTGGGACCGGAGTTGGTACGTATGACTACAGAAAAGATTCAAACGATCCGACAACGTATAAAAACCTCACAAGATCGACAAAAGAGTTATGCTGATCTTCATCGAAAGGACGTGGAATTCGATGTAGGAGATCATGTGTTCTTACGTGTTGCTCCATGGAAAGGAGTTACGAGATTTGGAAAGAGAGGAAAGCTCAATCCTCGATTCATCGGTCCATTTTTAATCCTCGATCGAGTAGGAACTGTGGCTTATAGACTCGCTTTACCGCAAAGTATGTCTCGTGTTCATAACGTTTTTCACATATCCATGTTACGCAAATATGTGGAAGACCCGAACCACATTATTGAGTTAGAACCGGACGAAATAGCGGAAGATTTGACGTATGAAGAAGTTCCTGTTCAAATCTTGGATAAGAAGGAACATATTCTACGCTCCAAGGTTATACCTCAAGTCAAAGTTTTGTGGAGAAGCCACGATGTTGAGGAAATGACTTGGGAGTTAGAATCTGAAATGAAATCAAGGTATCCTTACCTCTTCGACATACCAGGTACGTACCCTAATTTCGAGGGCGAAATTTCATAAGAAGGGGAGGTTGTAAGACCCCAACTTTTATAAATAAAGATGAATTTTCTATAAATGTCATTTTTGAATATTATGGAGTTAATTTGATATAATGTTATAGTTGTGGGTAATATTTATAAATTTTACAAAGTACGCAAGTTGTTATATAATATTCGATTGGTCGGGGAATATTCGTTTTAACAGGGAATATTCGTACAACGACACAATCATTGGTGGACCCCACAACAGAATTATTGTCGGATTGAGAAAACGACAAAAATATTTTATTAAAAATAACGGCGGAAATTTTACCATTGTTACTGTTGAACTACTCGGTAGTAAAAGTACAGTAATACGTGTGGTTGCATAGTAGCACACGGTATTGATTATTAATGCTTATGTGAGAAGTCACTCAGTTTGATTCAATTATTGTCAGTTAATAATATGAATTATTTAGCGATAATGACGTTTTGTTTTATTTGTATTATTAACGTAATAAAACAGAAACATCTTTTTATATAAAACAGAATACTTTATTAAAGTTATTCTATAAATAGAATATATTATATTTTATTTAAAAGATTTTTCTTTAAATATGGACCGTCAGATTAAAGTAATCAATCTGGACCGTTCATGGATTAGTTACTATGCATTCTATTTTTCTATAAATAGCAGCTCATTCCTTCATTATTTCTTACGAATTCACTGAACTCTAGAGAGAGAAACTATAGAGAGAAACTATAGAGAGAGAGAAAAAGAGTATTCTGCTACTTAACTGCTTCCTTATTTCAGCTCGTCTTTAAAACGGTAAGGGGTGTTATTCTTTCTTATTCATGAAGAGAACTGTTGTTATTCCATTTCTTATTATTCTGTTGGAATAACCTGTATACGTGGTCTACCCTATACTTGGTGACATTCTTCTATTATTCTGTTGGAACATCCTGTCTGTGTGTTTTACACCGGACCTGGTTCCGTTTTTATTATTATTCTGTTGGAACATCCTGTCTGTGTGTTTTACACCGGACCTGGTTTCGTTTTTATTATTATTCTGTTGGAACATCCTGTCTGTGTGTTTTACACCGGACCTGGTTCCATTATTTATTATTCTGTCGGAATATCCTGTCTGTGTGTTTTACACTAGACCTGGTTCCATTATTTATTATTCTGTCGGAATATCCTGTCTGTGCGTTTACGCCGGACCTGGTTCCATTATTTATTATTCTGTTGGAATAACCTGTTTGTGCGGTCTATCGCATGCATGGTGATTTCTTTTGTTATTCCATTCTTTATTGTACTCAATTGGTTAAGTTTTGACTTCTATACTCCATGAAATTTGTGGAATATCCTTGATAATTGCGTTTCATCCAGTATCCTTTCATGAAAATATTCTTCTAAGTATTCTTGAATTTTACTCCACAAAGCAGTATCATGTTGACAATTTGGACGTTGTTAATTCTTGGATAAATTAATTCTTGAACTTGTTTTATTGAATTCTTATATCATTGTCATCATCCTCATGTTTATAAAATGTTGAAAGTCATCTGTGGCCTGTAGTGCATAGATGGACTTGGTATGATTATGACCAGGGATTATTCGGTATAATCATGACCGTAATGTTACAAATGATGTGGTAAAAGTCCTCATTGGCCCGTAGTGCATTGATGGACAGTTGTTGGCATGATCATGACCATTAATGAATATACGAATATCCTTGGCCGTAGTGCAGGGGTGATTCGATGATGTGAATTATTTTATTAAGCTGAGTCTCAGCGATCACAGTGTTGGAAAATCTTTTAAATCATAAAAGATAGTAGAGTTTATTTTCTACTTGACTCTTTTAATGGATTGCTTGTTCCGCTGCAGTTAAACTTGATGTCTATTATATTTTATCAGTTTAACATTGTTGAAGGCTAATGATAATTTATTCTGCATTATCTTAGTCATAATATTTCTTACTGGGCTAGTTGAGCTCACCCTTTCTTTCACTGTTCTCTTCAGGAAATGAGAACGTAGCTGGGGCAAGTCGGGGAACGGAGTGATGGTCCGAATGATAGTATTAGTTAGTAGTCCTCACTATTCTATGTAATGGTGTGTTAATAAATGTAATGAGGACTCCTTTTGAGTATGAATACTCTCTAGAAGATAATATTTGTATTCAAACTCACAGTTTATGTTTTGTCGTATTGTACACGACAGTTGTATTAGTAAGTTGTATTTGTATTTTGTACTATGTATCTGACGACCCAAGATGGGTGATGTATACCTAATTTTGGGGGCGTCACAGTTGGTATCAGAGCTTAGGGATATGATCCCTGGCTAAGATGTGAGAATAGAACTAGGAGGGGAGAGACGGGGAATTCCTTCGCTAGTATGACCTACCTAAGTTTATTTGCATGGTATTTAATTGGTCGGTCATAATATAAGGATAATATATGACATATCAATTAACTTTTATTTTGTGGCAGTATCTGAAAATGGCATCTGAGAATGTTGAGAATAGCAATGGAGCACAGACGATTATTGATTCACCACATATCAATAATCAGGATAATGTTCATCAGGAAGGTGACAATCCTCATGCAAACAACAACACTGACCAGATGATGAATGATGGAATGTTCAGAGATTTTATGCAATTCATGCAACAACAGGTGAAAGCGGCTCCTGTCCACAACGTAGGTGGAAATACTGGAAACTCTCAGGCGGTCACCGCTAAACAGTTTAAGGAGCTGGGACCACCGGAGTTTAAGGGAGAACCCAAACCACTTGTAGCTGAAACATGGATAAAGCAGATCACCAAGATATTTGATGTCTTGGGTTGCTCCGAGGAGCAAAAGGTTCCCTTTGCCGCCTTTATGTTGCGAGGAGAGGCAGATTACTGGTGGGAATCGATAAAGCGTACTCAACCTGCCGCACTGAAGATGTCTTGGGAGAAGTTCCAAGAGCTGTTTAACGACAAATACTTTCCCGAGAGTATTCGTCACATGAAGGAGGTGGAGTTCATCAAATTGGAGCAGAATAATATGACCGTGTCGCAGTACGAGGCAAAATTTGCGGAGTTATCCCGGTTTGCGTCCCACCTGGTGGATAATGAAGAAAGAATGACGCGGATGTTTTTAAGAGGTTTGAAGCCGGAGATACGTCAACATCTTGTTTCTCATAAACTGTGTTTGTATTCAGATGTTGTAAATAGGGCTCAGTTGGTGGAGCGCGATAACGAGACAACGCAACCAAAAGAGAGCAGCCGGCAAAATGATAATACCAGTGAAAGCAGTCATCGAAGCGGTGACAACAAGCGTGGAGGGAATCAACAGGCCAGAAATGGTAACCACTTCGGTGGTAATCAGGGCCAAAATAATAAGAATGGACATTTCAAGAAGAGGAGATTCAACAATGATGGAAAGACGTCAGCACCAGCACCTGTCGTTAAGGAAGGAGAACGACCACCTATCATATGTTTCAAATGCGGAGGGGAGGGGCACATCAGTCCAAACTGCGCGATGCCGTCCAAAGCATGTTATAATTGTGGAAGAGAAGGTCATTTAGCCCGATTTTGTCGTTTACCAAAGACAAATTCAGCTAGGATGGAGGCACCAAAGGCCGTCCCAGAAAAGTCAAAACCGGTTGTGCAAGGGAGAGCGTTTGTTGTGAACTCCCAGAAAGCAAGGAACCCGAATGAGGTCATCACGGGTAAGCTTATCATAAACTCTAACGAAGTCTATACTTTATTTGATACCGGTTCTACCCATTCTTTTATTTCTCCTACTTGCGCTCATCGATTAAATTTGATTCCGGAGAAATTAGACTTTGACTTAGCAGTTGAAACTCCATTGGGAGAAACCTTCATTACATCCACGGTTTATAAGTCTTGTTTGGTTCAAGTTGGTACCCACACATTACCTGTCGATCTTATTTCATTAAAAATACTTGCATTTGACGTGATTCTAGGGATTGATTGGTTAACTACTCATCATGCAAAAATTGATTGTTTTCGTAAGGTTGTTAGCTTTCATATTCCTAATCGACCTATTATGCGAATTCAAGCAACCAAACCATTAAAATCAATCGCTGTCATCTCAAGCCATAAAGCTATTCGTTTATTGAAAAACGGATGTCAAGCTTTCTTAGCTCATGTCACAGATCTAAACAAAAATACGTCAGCTTTGAATGATATTTCTGTTGTTAATAAATTTCCTGACGTATTTCCCGAAGAACTTCCTGGCCTACCCCCAGAGCGTGAAATTGAATTTTGTATCGACCTTGAACCCGGTACAAAACCCATTTCCAAAGCCCCATATCGAATGGCTCCTATTGAACTTCAGGAGTTAAAGACCCAACTGCAGGAATTGTTAGACATTGGTTTTATTCGTCCTAGTACTTCTCCTTGGGGTGCTCCTGTTCTGTTCGTGAAGAAGAAAGATGGGAGTATGCGACTTTGTATTGATTATCGGGAGTTGAATCATGTCACCATCAAAAATAGGTACCCATTGCCACGTATTGATGACCTGTTTGACCAGTTGCAAGGAGCACAATTCTTTTCAAAGATCGATCTTCGTTCTGGATATCATCAGCTGAAGGTTAGAACTGAGGATATTCCAAAGACGGCTTTCAGAACTCGGTATGGGCATTATGAATTCTTAGTTATGTCTTTTGGATTGACTAATGCTCCTGCTGCCTTCATGGATATGATGAACAGGGTATTTAAGGAATATTTGGATCACTTTGTGGTCGTCTTTATCGATGACATCCTTGTTTATTCCAAAAGCCGTGAAGATCATGAGCAACACTTGAGGCTGGTACTCCAAAAGCTTCGTGAATACAAACTTTATGCCAAGTTGAAGAAATGCGAGTTCTGGCTGGAAGAGGTAGCATTCCTTGGGCACGTAGTATCAAGTCGTGGAATATCTGTTGACCCGGCAAAGATTGAAGCTATTCAAAGCTGGGAGCAACCTAAATCAGTGACCGAAGTACGTAGCTTTCTGGTTTAGCTGGTTATTATCGGAGATTCGTGGAAGGATTTTCTCGAATCGCTACTCCATTAACTCAGCTGACTCGGAAAGATACAAAGTTCGGTTGGAGCGAAGAATGTGAGCAGAGTTTTCAAGAACTCAAGAGGAGACTCATTTCAGCACCTGTTCTAACAATACCATCTGGCTCGGAGGGATTTGTCATCTACAGTGATGCTTCGAGCAAAGGGTTGGGATGCGTTCTCATGCAACATGGAAAAGTCATAGCCTATGCATCAAGACAACTCAAGGAATATGAGAGGAATTATCCTACTCATGATCTAGAGTTGGCAGCTGTTGTCTTTGCACTTAAAATTTGGAGGCATTACTTGTATGGGGAGAAGGTGGAGATCTTTACGGATCATAAAAGCCTCAAATATTTCTTCACTCAAAAGGAACTCAACATGCGACAACGACGTTGGCTTGAACTGTTGAAAGATTATGATCATACCATTCAATACCATCCTGGAAAAGCGAACGTGGTAGCTGACGCATTGAGTAGAAGATCATATGCAAGTACGAGTGCGATATTGTCAACACAAAGACCCATTTTGTGTGATTTGCAAAGGATGGAGATAGAGTTAAAGACTCCAGGGACCCATGTGATGATGGCGAATATACGAGTAGAACCGACTTTAATCGATAAAGTTAAAGCTGCTCAAGCTACAGACCTGGAGCTGATGCGTATGAGGAAGAAAGTGCAAGAAGGTGCTATGCCGGAAGCAAGAATCGATGAAGAAGGAATACTTCGAGTCAACTCCAGACTTTGTGTTCCTAACAACCCTGATTTAAAGTATGAAATCATGATGGAGGCGCACAACACACCGTTTGCAATCCATCCTGGAAGTACCAAAATGTATCATGATCTTCGTCATACATTTTGGTGGAGCAATATGAAGAGAGAGATAGCGTTGTTTATCTCAAGGTGTCTAACTTGTCAACGAGTCAAAGCGGAGCATCAAGTACCAAAAGGTCCATTGCAACCACTTGAAATTCCAGAATGGAAGTGGGAGCACATTACCATGGATTTCGTTACCGGTCTTCCAAGGGTTTCTCAAGGTATTGATGCGATTTGGGTCATTGTTGATAGATTGACCAAGTCTGCTCATTTCTTACCGATACGAGAAACTTATACACTTGAACGTCTTGCTCGTATGTACATAAACGAGATTGTAAGACTGCATGGTATGCCAGTATCCATAGTTTCTGACCGAGACCCAAGATTCACTTCACGATTTTGGGTTAGTTTACAAAAAGCTATGGGCACGGAGTTACGATTTAGTTCAGCATATCATCCTCAGACGGACGGACAATCAGAGAGGACTATTCAAACTCTTGAAGATCTATTAAGACTCTGTGTCTTTGACTTCAAGGGAAGTTGGGACAAGTTCTTACCATTGGTGGAGTTTTCCTACAACAACAGTTATCAAGCAAGTATTGGCATGGCTCCATTCGAAGCATTGTATGGAAGAAAATGTCGTTCTCCAGTATGCTGGGATGAGGTGGGTGAAGCAACGTTGTTGGGACCGGAGTTGGTACGTATGACTACAGAAAAGATTCAAACGATCCGACAACGTATAAAAACCTCACAAGATCGACAAAAGAGTTATGCTGATCTTCATCGAAAGGACGTGGAATTTGATGTAGGAGATCATGTGTTCTTACGTGTTGCTCCATGGAAAGGAGTTACGAGATTTGGAAAGAGAGGAAAGCTCAATCCTCGATTCATCGGTCCATTTTTAATCCTCGATCGAGTAGGAACTGTGGCTTATAGACTCGCTTTACCGCCAAGTATGTCTCGTGTTCATAACGTTTTTCACATATCCATGTTACGCAAATATGTGGAAGACCCGAACCACATTATTGAGTTAGAACCGGACGAAATAGCGGAAGATTTGACGTATGAAGAAGTTCCTGTTCAAATCTTGGATAAGAAGGAACATATTCTACGCTCCAAGGTTATACCTCAAGTCAAAGTTTTGTGGAGAAACCACGATGTTGAGGAAATGACTTGGGAGTTAGAATCTGAAATGAAATCAAGGTATCCTTACCTCTTCGACATACCAGGTACGTACCCTAATTTCGAGGGCGAAATTTCATAAGAAGGGGAGGTTGTAAGACCCCAACTTTTATAAATAAAGATGAATTTTCTATAAATATCATTTTTGAATATTATGGAGTTAATTTGATATAATGTTATAGTTGTGGGTAATATTTATAAATTTTGCAAAGTACGCAAGTTGTTATATAATATTCGATTGGTCGGGGAATATTCGTTTTAACAGGGAATATTCGTACAACGACACAATCATTGGTGGACCCCACAACGGAATTATTGTCGGATTGAGAAAACGACAAAAATATTTTATTAAAAATAACGGCGGAAATTTTACCATTGTTACTGTTGAACTACTCGGTAGTAAAAGTACAGTAATACGTGTGGTTGCATAGTAGCACACGGTATTGATTATTAATGCTTATGTGAGAAGTCACTCAGTTTGATTCAATTATTGTCAGTTAATAATATGAATTATTTAGCGATAATGACGTTTTGTTTTATTCGTATTATTAACGTAATAAAACAGAAACATCTTTTTATATAAAACAGAATACTTTATTAAAGTTATTCTATAAATAGAATATATTATATTTTATTTAAAAGATTTTTCTTTAAATATGGACCGTCAGATTAAAGTAATCAATCTGGACCGTTCATGGATTAGTTACTATGCATTCTATTTTTCTATAAATAGCAGCTCATTCCTTCATTATTTCTTACGAATTCACTGAACTCTAGAGAGAGAAACTATAGAGAGAAACTATAGAGAGAGAGAAAAAGAGTATTCTGCTACTTAACTACTTCCTTATTTCAGCTCGTCTTTAAAACGGTAAGGGGTGTTATTCTTTCTTATTCATGAAGAGAACTGTTGTTATTCCATTTCTTATTATTCTGTTGGAATAACCTGTATACGTGGTCTACCCTATACTTGGTGACATTCTTCTATTATTCTGTTGGAACATCCTGTCTGTGTGTTTTACACCGGACCTGGTTCCGTTTTTATTATTATTCTGTTGGAACATCCTGTCTGTGTGTTTTACACCGGACCTGGTTCCGTTTTTATTATTATTCTGTTGGAACATCCTGTCTGTGTGTTTTACACCGGACCTGGTTCCATTATTTATTATTCTGTCGGAATATCCTGTCTGTGTGTTTTACACCGGACCTGGTTCCATTATTTATTATTCTGTCGGAATATCCTGTCTGTGCGTTTACGCCGGACCTGGTTCCATTATTTATTATTCTGTTGGAATAACCTGTCTGTGCGGTCTATCGCATGCATGGTGATTTCTTTTGTTATTCCATTCTTTATTGTACTCAATTGGTTAAGTTTTGACTTCTATACTCCATGAAATTTGTGGAATATCCTTGATAATTGCGTTTCATCCAGTATCTTTTCATGAAAATATTCTTCTAAGTATTCTTGAATTTTACTCCACAAAGCAGTATCATGTTGACAATTTGGACGTTGTTAATTCTTGGATAAATTAATTCTTGAACTTGTTTTATTGAATTCTTATATCATTGTCATCATCCTCATGTTTATAAAATGTTGAAAGTCATCTGTGGCCTGTAGTGCATAGATGGACTTGGTATGATTATGACCAGGGATTATTCGGTATAATCATGACCGTAATGTTACAAATGATGTGGTAAAAGTCCTCATTGGCCCGTAGTGCATTGATGGACAGTTGTTGGCATGATCATGACCATTAATGAATATACGAATATCCTTGGCCGTGGTGCAGGGGTGATTCGATGATGTGAATTATTTTATTAAGCTGAGTCTCAGCGATCACAGTGTTGGAAAATCTTTTAAATCATAAAAGATAGTAGAGTTTATTTTCTACTTGACTCTTTTAATGGATTGCTTGTTCCGCTGCAGTTAAACTTGATGTCTATTATATTTTATCAGTTTAACATTGTTAAAGGCTAATGATAATTTATTCTGCATTATCTTAGTCATGATATTTCTTACTGGGCTAGTTGAGCTCACCCTTTCTTTCACTGTTCTCTTCAGGAAATGAGAATGTGGCTGGGGCAAGTCGGGGAACGGAGTGATGGTCCGAATGATAGTATTAGTTAGTAGTCCTCACTATTCTATGTAATGGTGTGTTAATAAATGTAATGAGGACTCCTTTTGAGTATGAATACTCTCTAGAAGATAATATTTGTATTCAAACTCACAGTTTATGTTTTGTCGTATTGTACACGACAGTTGTATTAGTAAGTTGTATTTGTATTTTGTACTATGTATCTGACGACCCAAGATGGGTGATGTATACCTAATTTTGGGGGCGTCACAGACTACCACAGACTATAGTCACTGATAGGGACAAGATTTTTGTAAGCATATTCTGGCAGACCTTGTTTCAGCAATTGGGAGTTAAACTGTGTTTGAGTTCAGCATACCACCCTCAGTCTGATGGTCAAACCGAGCGATTAAATAGGTGTTTAGAATGTTATTTGAGATGTATGTGTAGTGACCATCCAAAGAAATGGTGGAATTGGTTAAGTTTGGCTCAATGGTGGTATAACACTAATTACCACACGACTTTGAAGTGTACTCCTTTCCAGGCTTTATTTGGACTTCCTCCTCCCCATCTTAACTTTCACCAAATTCAAAATTCTAGAATTCCAGCCGTGGATACTTTTATTTGGGAAAGATGTGGAGTTTTGGTTGATTTAAGGAGTACTTTGTTACAAGCTCAAGTCCGCATGAAACACCGAACTGAGAGAAGCTTTGAGATTGGGGACTCTGTTTTCCTTAAGCTACATCCCTACAAGCAATCAACTCTGGCTCAACGATCTTCTTTTAAATTAGCTCCAAGGTTTTATGGTCCTTATACGGTACTTGCAAAAGTTGGACCTCTAGCTTATAAACTGGACCTTCCCAGCCATGCCCAAATTCATAATGTTTTTCATGTCTCTTTACTAAAAAAACAGATTGGTTCCCAAGCAAGAGTAGCCCCTACATTACCTCCATTGGCTGCTGATGGTAGGCCAAAAATTATTCCACTTGTTGTGTTGGATAGGAGAGTCGTTAAGTCCCACAATCGACCAAAAGTGGAATATCTAATTCATTGGGCTAATAGCAGTCTTGAGGATGCCTCTTGGGAAGATGCTCAACAAATGGTCAATCAATTTCCAGATTTCAATTTTAGTCCTTGAGGATAAGGACATTTTGAAGGGCAGGGAAATGTTGTGAATAGCAGGACAAAGTGGTCATTATCTACACAAGTGGCAAGAAGTATCAAGAAGCAATACAAAATAACTGAAGTATCTGCTGAGCTGGAGCAAAACAGAGTTCAAGAGGGAAAATCAGTTAGGTTGTTAGAGGGACAGCTGTAATTGTTAGTAATAATGATTACATTGTATAAATAGAGAAAGGGCAGTTAGAAGGAGAATGATCTTTGTAATATGAACAATTCTGTAATCTTCTAGATATCAATATACCCAATTCTTGTTCTTACCATTTATGAGTCTATCATTCCTTCTTTTTCTATTTCTTTATTCTAAAATCCACTTTTATCTTAGTTTGAGATCTGTTATCACAACAGAAAAATTGAGGCACCTGAACGAGCCAGAGGGCAGTCGTGCCGGTAGCGACGCCCCACATGATGGCCGTCTGAACGTCGATGGCTTGGGGGAGCATCCTTGGCTTCAAGAACTTCGACGAAAGTGTACCGGACATCTTCCTTCTTCTCCGACGATCAAATGAAACCCTAAAGACAATTGTATATACAGGGGGTCAGAAAGAGAATAGGTAACAGGTTAGGTTGGTTTGTAAAAAATGATGAGCATAATAGGATTATTTGTAATAATTTTTATTATTTTATTTTTATTTTTATTTTATGAATTATTTATTATATAATTACAATTTTAATTTAATTTTTGAAGATATATTAAAATCCAAGCGAACGCACAAAGAATTTAAAATGATAATTTTTAGAATTGGCCTTAATTATTTTTACTTTTTACCCTAAATCATTTTTGGTAAATAATTTTAATGTAGTAGAAACATAATTTAATTGTCATGCAAACAATCAAATATACACCGTCTACGATAGTAGAATTAAGTCTCTCTACGATCATAGAATAGTCACTCTACTATCTCAGTATTCATTATACGATTTCTACAGTAATCGTCTACTCTACTATCAGTCAGTCACTACTCTATCGTAGGGTGACTTAACTCTACGATACATAAAGTGTGTATATATGGAATCTATATTTTTCATCCGTAACAACCGGTTGTCACAAACACTATTCCAACAACCAACTTCTGAACCGTTGATCATAATAATAAAAAACTGAGATTAAATTTAATTAATTGCCTACCGCTACAAGGAGTAACGACACATATACATAGGGCTGAGCAAGTAACCAAATTAGAACCGAAACCACACCAAAAATCGCACAGATTGCACCAATTAAAATCGTACCAATGGTTCCGGCGTATGTGGCGGTTTTAGGTGGGTTGAATAACCAAATTTACGGTTCCGATTTGGTTACTAGCCAAAATCACACGCATAAAACCGAAACCGCACCATGTGTGTATATGTATGTATTATCTCTAGTAAATTCTAAAGTTACTTTTCACTTGAACACGCTCAGAGAAAATCTCAGTCTTGCATTGTCATTTTTTCACCAATTGAAAGAAGATGGTTAGAGGTTATAGAGTTAAAAATTGAGCATTTGGGTTTTAGAATTTCAAATTTGTTTGATACGTTATTGGAGGGGCTTAATAGCTGAGGGGCCAAATTCGTTGGTTAGAGAGCTCGATGCATTGGTTAAGGTCAATGCTATAGTAATAATAGTTTAATAGATTATTTTTCAAATTATGTATAGTTAGGATTATATTCTATAAGTCTTCCCTGCAATATATAAGATAGAATTTCATTCTATCTCCAGTATATACTTTTAATTTTTGGGAAACTAGATAAACTTTCTCGGTTGTTATCGAATATATGGTCTCCGTTGTTTTATATAGCGTATATATGTTTTAGTTTTAAAGCATCATTCATTTATTATAAACTAAAACTATTTTACGTGTCTCACTGTTCTATAATTTGATGGTGAATTTGACATGTTTGGTTCTATGCTTGATATAATTCTCATTGCCGATTTTGTTCGATGTGAGTTATATGTTAAATTTTATTGAAGGCTTAGACCTTTTTGTTGTTTCAATTGATTTTGGAACCGAAACAGCACCAATTAAAATCGCACCGCACAGTTTAAAACCGCACCGCACCAATTACAAGCGATTTCGTGTGCGATTTTAAAATTTTCAAACTGCACCTAAACAGTTTTGGGTGCGATTTGAACTTCAAACCGCACCATGCTCACCCCTACATATACATGACCAAAAAAACCTCTAACTATTATTTCTTCCTTGCCGCTACCTACCTAGCTTGTAAAAGGGTGTTTATTTGTGTAGCATTACTCTCACCTGCTTCTTTGAAATGAAAATGTTGATATATTTGTGTTGTCAAGCATATTAGAACGAGTCTTTGTCGGTTATTAATTTTACTTGGATGAAATCATGAAATTATCATATTTAATATGGACTTCTTGTGCATATTTTATCCTATAACTTACTTTCGTCTGAACCAGTCATTTGCCGAATTTGCTTCTTGGTCCCATATGCATATCTTCTCTCCTCTTTCTAGTTTGTGTTCTTCTCGCTTTCTTTCCCCTCCGAATGTTTGCATAGGGCCGAATGATGCCTATAAACCTGAAGAATTAATAATTCTGATAATGTGTGTAAAGAGGCTATATATCCAATCCAATACAATGCTGACACGCCGTCTGTTAAAGTTTATTTCATACTAACCATATTCTGTCTACCCAATTCATATTTCCCTAAAAATGTTATTTGAATGAATCAATCAAAATATATACAAGTACACAAACCATGTTAGTTAGTTCACTTTACATGTTTTGCTCGTCTTGAGTGTCTATATGTTCCATATCTGCATGTGTGATAGCCCTGTAAATTACTTCAAACGTTAAGGGATCGTGGTCAAGTCGCTGGAGTTGCTTCTTTGCAGGGCATTGATACAACTTTTGGTGGGTTCATCTATAATTATTGTTAGTGTATCTCTCGCTAATGCAATAATAATAATTGTTATCAAATAAACTCTTTGAAATAATTCATTATGTATCAGTATCATTTTCCCTCGATTCAAACTCCGATTTTGAAATTTGATTAATTAATATTAAACCTCAATTTAGAAATTACTAATATTGAAAAAATTCCAGTCAAATAATAATATGCTTCTGAGGGAAGGGGAGGAGGGTAAACATGTAAGCACTTTTGACTTTTATCAATTCAAAATTTCATTGCTCAACTAGCTTTGGCATGTATATCTCCTCTCCTTGGATTTTCCCGCTCTAAGTAAAAATCAAAAAAAATTCCGGCTAGAATGATTAAAAGAGGCTTGCGAACAGAGGCAGGAAAAGAATGATGTATATGCCTATTGCTGTGAATTATAGTTGGAGGATGGCTTGGAGCAGGTAGGCTGCTAATTTCACTTGTGTATCTGGCTGGTTCTTCATCCCAGCTTCTACCGTCTTCCTGGCGAAGTAAATAATTCACACTTCTTCAACCTATATATCAACAAATCCAGTTATCTCCACTAAACTGTACAAGGAAAAAACAAATAATAAAGTCTTAATTTGGTCATCCCTGGAAGCGTCTCTGAACCAAAAACCAAAAACAGAACGACCTAAACAAAAAAGTACTCCATATTACTGTACACATTCATGGAGTACCTACCTGGGGGAGGCTCATTAACTCAAGAACAGCCTTTTGGGGGGTCAACTCATTGTCAATAATCCGAGCAACTGCTGTTAAGACTGGCATCTTGACATTATATTTCTGGGCCAGTGCAATAACAGCTCCAGCTGTTGATACACCTTCAGCTACCTGGGAAAAACTGCTCTTATGTAACCACATAAATTAGTGCAAGCTTTACTTGCCATAAAATTTGATTAGGCAACATGGAAAGTTTCCAATCACCTGATTCATGCCATGAAGTATATCATCAAGCTTTTCCCCTGATCCAAGACGAACTCCTACTGTTCTGTTTCTTGAAAGGTTTACAAAACATGTAAGCATAATGTCTCCAGTGCCTGATAAACCAGTAATTGTTGTCGACTTCGCTCCCATCTTCAACAGAAAAGATAACAGCATAACATAGTTATTTCAGAAAGAGCAACATGAAGCAAGATAAAGCTGTTTTTATCTAAAGTTACCAAATCAAAGTATTCAACCCCAACCACCACCACCACCCCCCCCCCCCAAAAAAAAAAAAAACAACACACACGGACGGGAAAAAAAGGAGGAAAGTAGTAGAATCTCATATTATGTAAGATAAGGCTTTATAAAGTTGTAGAATGTAGATAGATTGGGTCCTACAGCCACAGATCATCTCATAGCAGCAACTACTACCTTGCGGTCATAACACAGGATGTAGAGGGCCCCAAATGTCCCTTGCGAAGAGTGACACATGTCATGTTACCTGGTACCATGGCACAAAATACTCGAGTCCTATGACACATTCAATTGCATGAACATGTCTCCAACCCGACGTACACCATCCAATTGCATGAAAATGTCTCAGATTGATATAGGATCTATAGTTTGATGGATCACTGAAAGCCCATAAATTCTCAAAATTTCCTTGTTAGCTGCGAACATTATGTTCCCCTTTTCACGTCACCAACTCACCATCCAGAAGGACACACAGAGATATCCATGCAGTAAAATAATGGCCTAGATTCCCTATAATGTCCTTGATTTTGAGGCATATACCAGTGATTCAACAAGTGTTACTCTTGTTTTCTTGCTTTTACTCTACATAAAATTAAAAAAGGTTGTTCACTCTTAGTCTTAGACATGGAGACTAATTTTCTAGCCTGATTAGGAATATCTCAGTCCATACCATATTTATTTTCAACTGTCCTCTAGAAGAAATTGTGCAGCTATTGCTCAATTACCTCTCTTGAGTTGTTTTCCCTAATACTTGTGCTAATGAATTCCTCGTTTGACTCAAAAACAATAAGACATGAAGAGAAATAAGAACCCTATTCTCCAAGTATTGTCATTTGACAGTTCAGCTCTCATAAATTGTTTAGTTCTCACCTAACCTCATACTTGCTATTCTAACGTAGTTTTCTCAATAGGTGCTTACCACACGCATCTATCCACATATACAAAACCTACAGAAGTCAATAACCAAAGATGGGTTCCTGAAGCATAATAGAACTACGGACGAGTAAGCACAAATTTATACAGTGACATTCAAAATAGTGCCTTTAGAAATTATGTCTTTAACTTGAAAAATAAACTAAAGTTAACTGTTAAAACATGATATATAATTATATATTATTGAGCCCTCCCTCAAATAGCTTAAGTTTGTAGAACAACTGGTCATTAGACGTGTTATGAAATCTTCCGGTTACAAGTGGTTCCCATTTTTATGTTGGTAGTGCAATTACTCTGTTTTTGTCTCTTCATATGCCAGTGGTGGTTGCGTGTGAGTGAGAATGTTAGATATATGATATACTACCACATTGTTGGCCCCCCTCTCTAACATCTTAAGCTGTCAGATACTCAGAAGTTGGTGACCTGACGGTAACTTATTTTAAGCAAAACTAATGACCAGAAAAGAGTTCCCTGCACCCATTAAATTAATTAAGCACAAAGTATAAACAAATCTAAAGGTAATAATTTATCTGCCAAAATCACTAATTAATATTAATAAAATAAAAGGAGTAATTATCCAGACATGATTCACTTGCTATATTAAATCATGCTCAGGGTGCATAAGATAGTCAAGACACCTTTGTTGCCAACCAGCGTATCTCAGAACAGCCTTGTGCAACTAGAGCAGCCATAGAATTATTACCAAGATTCATTCCTTCAACAATTCCTGCTGCTATTGCAAGTACGTTCTTTAGTGCACCTGCAATTTCTACCCCTGTAACATCACTGTACCATCAGGGGTTATGAGCTGAGCGTGCCAACAAAAGCTATACATATGGTATTGAATTCTCTCGACTCCAATATACTATTGATTGTAGGAAGAGAAGAAGAAAAGGATAGAGGCTTATACGCTTTCAACTTAATTGATTCAAAATATCTAGATAAAATCCTCTACCTTGACGTGTTTATCCTCAGGTTTCTAGAAGCTAGAAGTTGCTGAACTGCATTTGCCAATTTTTTGTCTTTTGATGCTACCACCATTGCTAAATAAAATGAAGTAAGATTTGATTCAAAACAGGAACAAATATTGATAGTAATAAGAAAATAACGGTTCATTAAACAATGGCTCTAACCTGTGGGCAATTTATTCATCAATTCTGATGCAAATGAAGGCCCCGAGAGAACAATGTACGGTTGACGTGAATTTTTCAATGCTTGGGGAATGATTTGAGACATCACCCTAAAGGTATTAAGCTCTAAACCTTTGCTGAGGGATATAAAAGGAAGATCTGGATCAACAAAATCAGCAACGCCCTCAAGGAACGACGAGCTGAACTGCAGTATAATAGCATATTACAGTTTTCATTCATGATGTCATAAAAGTAAAACATGTTGCCTATTTACGAATAGGAACAATATGGTACAATAAGAACGTAATTACAGGAATTACGTGGAAGATCTTTGTCATAACTTGTAGAAAAGAAACACTGTACCTAGAACATTAGATTCAATATCTACCTCCGAATCTAAGAAAAGCACATATATAAACACAAATTGATATGGATAAATCAATAATGCAAAATAATAATAATAATAAATAAAGGATAAGCTAGGGATGTGTTGAATTTTAATCTTCACTTTCCCATAAGATACCGCCACTTCAAAGCTTGGTCAAGAAGAAAAAAGGAAATAAAAAAAGTGATAATTTAAAAAATAAATTAATTCTTTAATCATTTATGTTTAGTTTGGTACAAAGAAGGGGAGGGGAAGGAAATCTTTATTTTGTAGCTTGACTAAAATACCATAAGCACAAGTACTTGTAAAAGAAACTTTGGTTTTAGAAAAGGGAAAAAAATACTATCAAACAGTCCCACAAAGTCTAACTCTTTCCTTTCTCTTTTCTTCTCATTCAGTGTTCCGGGAGGGGGAGGGCACTCTTCCACTTTTCCTTTACCTCCAACCAGTCCACTTTTACTTCCTACCAGACAAGGGCAAGGGATTAAAAATTGAATCAAAAGAAGGATCATTTGGTCTCACATCCAACTAAGTAAGAAGTCTTGCGTATAAAAGGGAAAGCTCCCTCTCCAAGTTAAGCATAGCATGTTTTAAAGGATTTTAGCCCTTCGCCACTAATCATATTCTCCTTTTCTTCTCGTTGTATCAAAGTCAAGTTAGCAAATAATATTATAATAAATAAATAGGATTGAAATGACTTCCCCTTGTACACTGAATCCAAAAGCATCCTTATATGGACATGTCACAGTCTAATAAGTAACCCTGCAACCTATCCCAAGATAAACCTTGGATGCAGAACTATCTGAAGTGAAGAAACAACTAACAAAAAAGAGGAAAAGAAAAGAAAAGAAACAGAACTACAGAACTACAGAAACAGGAACTGAAAGACCTGCACTGGTACAGCATGGAGGCAAAAGTCCGCACCAAGCAGAGCCGTTTTGGCGTCAGTTGTTGCAATAACATTTTCTGGTAGCTTGTGTTCAGGAAAATACTTACTGAGAATAAAGAAAATTACATACTATGATATGGATAAGAGATAAACACAACCAACTGGAGAAGTTAATATTATAGAAAACAGAGGAATAACAATCCTCACATGCACACACGCATAGAAAGCTTAGCTTGACAAGAGGCTAACGGAAATAAACCAGGCAGAAGCCAAAGATACGTAGCCAATCACCGGGTACGCGGCAAGGGAAGTTTAAACAAGTGACAGTAAGTGGAAACTTACCAATTAAAGTGTTTCTCATTAATAGATTGACAGACTTCAGGATCTCGTACAAGCATGTTAACTTCCAGTTGAGCCTTTCGACCTGCAACATGGGCAGCCATTGCTGTTCCAAAAGATCCACCTCCTAGCACTACCACCTAAAGACCAAAAAGAAGAAGATTAATTTTCTACATCCTCACAGATAAAAAAAAATAGTTTTTATGGTTGATTTTTTCCAATTTTTTACTATATTTATTTCCAAGGTTTCTAATGTAACAGGAAAAGCAATACACAATAAATAGACATACCGCTAAACCTTGTGTCTACTTTTCTTCTCGGATTGCCAACAATATGTGTATCAAGGTAAAATATGATAAATGTTAACCAAATTACCAAGCAAACTTGACATAAGATTAGAATATTGGACGATAATTGCATTTAAAGCAAACACAAATAAGGACACTAATTTATATGAACCTCCCCGCAATTCCCACAGGCTATATATTTCAGAAAGCCACAATTTTCCAATTCTCTTTCCTGTTGATTGTGTTACATTTTATTATAAATTCCATGGCAGGAGGAAATGAAGAAAGGAGATTTAATAGTAACAGGACTCCTAGAGCCAATGTGGTTTACTACTGCAGTATGCAGCTGGTCACAGTAAATGAGCCCGAAGAGACATCAGTGACCCAACAGTATGTAAATTGTAAAACACTGAAACAAATTTTTTTTTAAATGGTGGTGGAACCACGACATGCACTGGGCCTGCCACCGGGTGCAAAACCCTAAGAACTTAGTAGCGAAAATTGTGATATTTGAAACTTTCTACTATAAGTAATATTAACGTATTTAAGAATTGCATGACTTAAGAAAATCAATTTGATGAGGTTCACTTAGATTTATCAATACTTATTCAATCACTATAAATCTATTCAATCAACTTGGTTTACATTCAATCATGCATAATCTAGTGTGTTAAGATTGTGATCAAAATGATAGTAGGTTCAAGTTAATTTTCTCAAGACAATCCACAAGGGACTTGGAACATATATACCACCATCACCTTCTCTTTTCTTCTCCCAATTTCTTTGAGTAGAGTAACATTGAATAATGTGTAACCTCCCAACATATACTACACTATAGCAATTCTTCTAATAAACCACTCCCTTACTGCCAGTGCTTAACATATAGGATATAACAGAATTAAGAGAACGTTTACAGCAAGCCAAAAATTCACAAAGAGAAAGAAGCGGTCAAATCAGAATCTAATGATGCCATGACAAACACAATAGGTATATAATTCAATCTTTTGAAACAAATAACCTCTCTTTCTCTCAAGTCTCATCCTTGAGCCAGTTCACCCCCTCACCACCCTCCCCTCCCCTCCCCTCCCTACCTACCAACTCTGCCCGATTAAGGTCGACTAATGAGTACTGATCAGCGGCAATGACTTCCATTGGTTTAATTGAAGATCCCCAAAGTAATTATAATCAAATAATAGCATATACCTGTGTACTTTAACCATCCCTAGGTAGTCCATGCACTAGCGGAACTAGGTGGGGCCAGGGGGGTCATACCCCCCAAACCCTGGAATCTAAATCATACTAATATTAGTTAAATTTGATCTTTGCTATGAGATGGTATTAATTCATTTGCTACCTCATGTCCTTCCACCTATAATAAATTAACAATATTACTATAAGATAAAATAATATTAAATAAGTTTGATAATTAATTAATTAATATTACACTCATTTGTCTTACTGATTTAGTCATACATCATTGGTATCAATTTTTTGTAAATGAGAATAACTTAATTCATTTTTTTGCTTTGAGTGACTCCTCTCAAGGAACCACGATATAAAATTTTGAATATGTAATATTATAATTTGTAATATATCTATAAAAGTAGTTAATCAGTTAACTAAAAACTTCAAAGTCTGGTTAATATATATATATATATATATATATATATATATATAAAGCCATTAGACTCACAACTCTTTGACCAGGGTTGGAAAAGGATACCACCGAGTCCATGCACGTTAACCCAATCCAGTAGATGGATAGAGAGAGAGAGGTCTAAACGAAATTCTTCATACACAAAATAAATAGGAAATCCGACGGGGGAGAAATTACCCAAATCATTAACTACACCAAATTCACGAATGCATATCAATCTTAATAGTAAAATCTATAGAAACCATCAACCACAATCAACATGAAACAATGACCATCACTGCAAATTAAAACAAACAAAAAAATGACCATTGGTATGTATTGCAAAAGAAATTAAGAGGAAATTGAAGAAAGGTAAACCTTATTAGTACGTTCGAGGACGTCGGTTTTGGCCTTGGAGCGCCAAGAGCGAGACCACCGGACCAGCTTCTCCCAAGCGATTCTGACCACTTTACGCTGGTCTTTTTTAGTTGGCTCTTCTTCTTCGAGATCTTGTTCTTGTTCTAGGGTTATATTAGTTGTATTAATAATACCATGACCCGTAGTGGAGTAGGTGTTAGGGTTAGAGAGAGAATGAATAAGAGATATGGGTCTGAAATTATTGTTGATGTTATACGGCCGTTGGGATGAAAGAGAATATGGGAGTGGCAGTGAGCTCCGGAATGGCGGTGGTGCTGGTGCTGGTACTGCTGCTGCTGCTAGAGGTGGCTCTAACAGCTGGGACGACATTTTTCCGTCCTACTAGATAGAGAGGGAGGGAGAATTCTATCCGTTAGCAGTACGTTTTCTATTTCTGTTTTTATTTTTTTGCTATTTTAACCTATCTATCTAGACTATCTTACTATCTATATCTATATCTATAATAAGCATCCATGGAACGTCCGAGTTATCTTTAGCTAATAACGATTTAACCATAAAAATAAATTAAATTAAGTTTGACCATAAATTCAATTACCTACAAATAAACTAAGTTAATCTGGTTGGTAGTATATAGTACTTTAATTTGGATTGTGAAATTAAGAGTTGCTCCTTCCTTACTAATCATACTATTCAATTTATAATACGCAGATAAATATCATTTCTCACATGCATGTCGTGCAT
This sequence comes from Panax notoginseng, assembly GCA_016801055.1. Lineage (NCBI taxonomy): Eukaryota > Viridiplantae > Streptophyta > Magnoliopsida > Apiales > Araliaceae > Panax > Panax notoginseng. The sequence continues at coordinate 21,321,424 of CM029016.1, forward strand.
ATGGACACGGGTCAATACTAAAGTTAATTTACGATAATCACTCTTATTTTAAATTACTCTCTCCGTCTCATAGTTATAAGTTGATTTCTTTTGACATATAGTTTAAGAAAATCAGTTTAAATTGTAATTTTTAATATAATTTTCCACATATACCCTTAATATGGAATTAATGAATAAGTTAATTACTCCTTACTTATCACATTGGAACTCTCAACTTTATTAATTGACGTGTACTGACCATTAAAGTCCATAATAATAGAACTTTAACCAAATAATACAACAACATTAAATGTGGTGATAAAAATAATGACATTGAATGTTGTTTTTTCAAAAAAAAGTGTAATAGTTGAATATTTATTATAAGGGCATAAAAATAAAACAATGAACCAACTAAATTTTATAAATAGTAAGTAGCCTATATATTGGGACATTTCAAAATGGAAAATCATCCTATGAGATGAGTATAAAATCAAAGAGGTGCTCCTCTGAAAAAACTCTTTATATTTCCTAAGTCATTTTTACAGACAAAGAAGAGTAGATCTGAAGAGAGAGAAAGAGGGGGGAATCAGAAATCTGGCGTTGTCACTGTCGAGTGCATGGCTCCACGACCGACATGAACAGCCGGGCAAAGATAACGCCGTCTAGAAAGTGATTATCGGCACCCACACAACAGAAAACGAGCCCAATTATCTCATGTTCGCTAGGTCATTTAGAAAACGGTGCTAACCATGAAGAGAATAGCCGCTCTAATGTTGGCGGCGGCTCTGGTGTTATTTATGGATTTTGTCATATTTGCTGAATTGGGAATTAATAAATTTTTAGTAATTTTAAAAAAAAGAAAATAGAAATTTTTGGGCTCTGGGTTGAAGCACATGCTTCAGAGTTTAATTAGAGATTGTGTGATAGGGGTAAAGATTATTAGATTTGTATAATGTTTGCTTATTGTTTTTGGTCGTTATGGTTGAGGGGAAAAGGAAGGGGAGACGGAGGAAAAAGAAGGGGGGCGAGGGAACAGGGAGAGGGGTTGGGAAGGGGCAACGGGAAGTATAACCTTGCATTTGTAATCTTAAATGTCCCCACGCCCCACCCCCACCCTCACCCTCACCCTCACCCTCACCCCACTCCCACTCCCACTCCCACTCCCCAATCCCCAACCCCCGAGAAAATGGAGTGGTGTGATGTAAGACCCCAACATTTATAAATAAAGATGAATTTCTATAAATATCATTTTTGAATATTATGGAGTTAATTTGATATAATGTTATAGTTGTGGGTAATATTTATAAATTTTACAAAGTACGCAAGTTGTTATATAATATTCGATTGGTCGGAGAATATTCGTTTTAACAGGAAATATTCGTACAACGGCACAATCATTGGTGGACCCCACAGCAGAATTATTGTCGGATTGAGAAACGACAAAAATACTTTATGAAAATAACGGCGGAAGTTTTACCGTTAACTGTTGAAACACCCGGTGTTAAAAGTATATTAATACGCGTAGTTGCACAGTAGCACACGGTATTGATTATCGATGCTTATGTGATAAGTCACTCAGTTTTATTTTATTGGTATTATTAATGTAATAAAACAGAAAAACTTTTTATATAAAACAGAATACTTTTATAAAAATATTCGTTTTATTAGACTAATAGTAAAATCTTTTTATATAAAACAGAATACTTTTATAAAGTTATCCGTTTTATTAGACAATAATTAGAATATATTATATTTTATTATGCATAGTGTTTGCATAGTACCTGCATAGTATTTGCATAGTAAAATCTTTTATAAAGTTATTCGTTTTATTATATTATAAATAGAATATATTATATTTTATTTAAAAGATTTTGCTTTAAATATGGACCGTCAGATTAAAGTAAATCAATCTGGACTGTTCATGAGTTAGTTACTATGCAGTCCATTCTTCTATAAATAGCAGCTCACTCCTTCATTATTTCTTACGAATTCACTGAAACCCTTTAGAGAGAAATTATAGACAGAAAGAAGAAAAGTATTCTGCTACTTCATCACTCATATATCTAGTACTCTTCTTCTTAAGGTAGGGGGTATTATTTCTTTTGTATTCATGAAGAGAACTTCTGTTATTCCATTCTTTATTATTCTGTTGGAATAACCTATATACGTGGACTTTCCTATACTTGGTGAAATTCTCTAGTTATTCTGTTCTTTATTATTCTATTGGAAAATCTTGTCGGTGCGTTACGCCTGACCTGGTTCCGTTATTATTATGTTGAAACATCCTGTCGGTGCGTTTACGCATGACCTGGTTCCGTTGTTTATTATTCTGTCGGAATATCCTGTCTGTGCGTTTACGCCGGACCTGGTTCCATTATTTATTATTCTGTCGGAATATCCTGTCTGTGCGTTTACGCCGAATCTGGTTCCATTATTTATTATTCTGTTGGAATAACCTGTCTGTGCGGTCTATCGCATGCCTGGTGATTTCTTTTGTTATTCCATTCTTTATTATACTCAGTTGGTTAAAGTTTTGACTTCTATACTCCATGAAATTAGTGAAATATCCTTGATATTTGCGCTTCATCCAGTATCTTCTCATAGAAATATTCTTCTAACCATTCTTGAATTTTACTCCACAAAGCAGTATCATGTTGACAATTTGGACGTTATTAGTTCTTGGATAAATTAATTCTTGAACTTGTTTTATTGAATTATCGTCATCCTCATGTTTATAATATGTTAAAGTCATCTGTGGCCGGTAGTGCATAGATGGACTTGGTATGATTATAACCAGGGATTATTCGGTATAATCATGACCGTAATGTTACAAATGATGTGGTAAAAATCCTCATTGGCCTGTAATGCATTGATGGACAGTTGTTAGCATGATCATGACCATTAATGAATACACAAATATTCTTGGCCCGTAGTGCATGGATAATTGTGGTCGTGATACTAAAGAATATCATTGGCCATAGTGTAGGGGTGATTCGATGATGTGGATTAATTATTAAGCTGAGTCTCAGCGATAACAGTGATGAAAAACCTTTTTAATCATAAAAGATAGTAGATTTTATTCTCTACTTGACTCTTTTAATGAATTGCTTGTTCCGCTGCAGTTAAACTTGATGTTTGTTATATTTTATCAGTTTAACACTGTTGAAGGCTAATGATAATTTATTCTGCATTATCTTATGTTGGGAGAATGCATATTATGATTTGATGTTTTAATGTATATGCTCATGATTATTTGTAAGGTCCTTAAACGAATATATGTACAAGGACTTAGTGATAGATCAAAATTGTTAGGTTGATCTAAGCTTTCAACGTGTATCATTCTGTTAAAGAATGTATAGATAGAAAGATCAAAACTGTTCGGTTGATCTTGAGATGTAATAGATTAGTTTTGAAGAAATCGTAGTGCATCAATCTGATCAACATTGCAGAAGTCAAGGCAGAAACGTAGAGCTTAATGGATCGTAGTGTATGCCTGCCTTGAAGGGACTCTTCGGAAATCGTAGAGTGATCCCAACGTTTGCTAAGCCAACTCCACGATCGTAGTGTGCTGAAGAAAGTATGAAGCTGATAAGTCAACGATCGTAGTGTGCTCTCGGGAACGTAGAGTCAACAACACGAGCAAGTAAAGATCGTAGTGTGCAAGGATTTAAGAGAAATCGTAGTGCTCTCATATGACAGCATCAGATCGAGCACCAAGGCAACACGTCACTATGATCTAAATCGTAGTGTATCATGATCTGAATCGTAGAGCATCATCTGTCTTATGTCAGAAAACGTCGAGCCTCATGATTTATGTGAAGACTGATTCCAATATATGAGGAATGGATTCTAGATGTTGCAGTGCTCATCAGTCCCAAAGTATATGAAATATCCTTAGTATGCAACAAAGAAGCGTATTGAAGAAGCTAAAGATAGTACCATGGATAAGAGGGACAAAACACCTTTTCAGGTGTTAGGTGAAAAAGCAGTCTGCAGTGTCAGTGGGCCAGAATGTAGAATGCAGAAGATGTGCAGAAATGTCTCCATCACAGTACAGAAAGTTCAGACGCATTTAATTCCACAACGGATAGATCCAACGGATAGTTTTCAACATCACATATATACAGATCAGAAAGATGAGAGAGATCTAAGCAAGCATTAATCAAACAACGTGAACATCTCTCTCAAGCTCAACTCTACAATCTGAGATATTGTAAAGCTTGCTTAGCTACTCAATTCTTAACGAACCAGTGCTTACACAACAACTGAGTAGCAACCTTCAGGAATGCATCAACAATCATCAATCAACTGAAGAAGAGTACCAAGTTTGCTGGACTTGAAGAGTTCGTAGTGAACTGTAAGAAAGCCAAGTCTGCTGGACTTGAAGAGTTCAAGAGTGAACTAGAGAAGTTCCTAGACTGCTGGTCTAGAAGAAATCTGTGTGATTCAGAAGATTGTAAAAGACATTCTTAGTGGATATCCTATTCGTTGAGTAGAAGAGTGGACTAGGAGCTTTGAGTGCTCTGAACCACTTAAAAATAACTGTGTCGTTTACATTCATGCTATATCTGCTATAACTGCTATATCTGCTATAACTGCTATAACTGCCTTACTCGCTCATAAATTCATTGCTTGGTAAAGAAGATTAAAACAAATACTAATTCCGCTAAGTTTTAATCATTATCTAAGAACAAGTTTAAAGAGAAAAGATTTTCAAATATCTATCCAGCCCCCCCCCCTTCTAGATAACTTGTGCCTACTAGGAACTAACAATTGGTATCAGAGCAGGTTCTATTTTACAGCTTACACGCTTTAGTAGATCCAGATGGCACTCATACCAAGCGAATCCAGGACCGGGGGAGGCAGCAAGCCACCAATGTGCAACAAGGATAAATTTGCTAACTGGAAAGTCAGGATGCAAGCTTACATGGACTCAATAGATGAAGATCTATTTGAGATTGTTCAGAATGGGCCTTACATACCAACAAAGCTTGCACCAACCACTAATGATCCAAACAGAGTTCAAATCAAAGTTAAAGAAGAATGGACAGACTCAGAGAAGAAAGCTGTCCAACTTGACAAAAAGGGTAAGAACATCCTGTTCCAATCCTTAGAGGATGATCTGTTTGACAATGTTGTAAACTGCAAAACAGCCAAGGAAGTTTGGGAAGCACTGCTGATCATGCATGAAGGAACTGAAGAAGATAGAGAGAACAAACAGTCTCTTCTAACACAGCAGTACGAGATGTTTGCTCATGTGCAAGGAGAAAATGTAACTGCCACCTATGAAAGATTCAACATTCTGCTCAACTCTCTACGAGCATATGGAAAGATCTATCCTAACAAAGATCTGACCATAAAGTTCATGAGAGCCCTACCGAGCAAGTGGGATGCCAAGACCACTGCAATAAGAGAGTCAAAGAATCTTAATGAGATAACAGTTCAACAACTATATGGCAATCTCCTGACATACGAGCTGGAGCTGACCCAACGTGCTGAAACCCTATCAGAAGGAAGAAGGAAGGAAAAGGGTGTTGCTCTCAAAGCAACTGAAAGCGTATCAAAAGTCGTCACTGAGACTGAATCTGACGATGATGCAGACGATGATGACGATCTTGCCATGATGGTAAGAAAACTAAGAAGGTTCATGCTTCAATGCAAAAACAGCAAGCAAAAGAAGGTCAGCAACTATAGCAGCCAGGAGCAAATGAATGATCTATGCTACAACTGCAAGAAGCCTGGCCACTTCATTTCCAACTGCAACAAACCTCTAAGAGAAGAACTAAAGAAGAAACAGCATGGAAAGAAGGAATACAAAGGAAACAAGAGGCCTCATAAAAGAGACAAAGGCCTGGTAGCTGGAGGATCATGGAGTGATTCAGATAATGACTCAAATGCTGACTCTGGAGATGAAGAAGAACCACAAGTGGCCAATCTGTGCTTAATGGCCAAACATGCAAAGGACAAATAAAGCCTCAACATTCACAATATAAATCTCGATGAGGTATTTGATTTCAACTCACCTAATGTAGATATGAATGACTTAAGGACTGCACTGCGTGGCATAACCAATGATCTACATCAATACATGAAGTGGTTCAGAGTATTGTCTAAGGATCATTCACTTCTTCAAGAGGAGAAGAAGAAAGTTCAAGAAGAGCTTGAAACAGCCCTTCTAAGTACTAATCTTCTCTCCAAGCTTGAAGCTGAGAATGAAACCTTAAAACAGACAAACACACATCATGCACAAAGAGAGTCTAAGCTAACCTCTAAAATTGAGGATCTAGAGAAGACTATCTCTGCATGGAACAAATCCTCATCATCCATGGACTGTCTGCTCTCTAGTCAGAGAAGCACATTCGACAGAACAGGTTTAGGCTTTAGGGAATCCATCTCAGAGCTAAGTGTGGAAAAGACAATGGAAACTAGCTCTAGTAATGTCTCAGGTTTTGGTAGAGGCATTTCTTTTGTTAAATCCTCACAGTTGGAAGATCAACCTTGTTCTACTGATTCTAGTTATACTCAGAGAAGTAAAGGATCACACGCTGGTCTGGGTTTCATAAAGGAAAAGAGTAACCCAACCTCTACTTACCAACCTCGAAGAATCGTAGAGTCAAGCAAAACCAACTTTACGAATCAACTGGGAAGGTACAGTAGAGGTAAGGCACACTCATCACTATTTATGAAACCTAAGGACACGTGGAAGAAAGAGAATCAGTTTAACAGAAGGTTACTAAGGAACCACACAAGTCCAAGTGGAAGATGAATCACCACACACACAGGCATGCATCATAATAGATGTTTTATTTGCAATAAATATGGTCATAGGGCTACAAAGTGTTATTATAACTCCATGTATATGAGACCCAAGACTAGACAAGTTTGGGTTCCCAAAGGCACTAACAATGAAGGACCCATGCAAATATGGGTACCAAAATGAAGGTTAAAATGTTTTGACAGGAAAAGAGCTCCACGACCTCAACATGGTATCTAGACAGTGGATGCTCAAGGCATATGACAGGGAACAAAGCTCTACTATCTAACTATATAGAAAAGGAGGGTCCCTTAGTCATCTTTGGAGATAACGGCTCGGGCAAGACAAGAGGATATGGCTCTGCTGGCAATGGTGCAGTATCTTTCAGCAAAGTAGCTTATGTGGAAGGACTCCAACACAACCTTCTAAGCATTAGCCAACTCTGCGACAAGGGTCACCAAGTAATATTTCTCAACAATCAATGTCAAGTCAGAGATTTGAAGACATCTGCCATAAAACTGACCGGAACAAGAAAAGAAAATGTCTACACAATAGATCTTGGTCAACTGAGCTCAGATGAGACAATATGCTTTCTGGAAAAAGCATCCGAGGAAATGAGCTGGCTATGGCATAGAAGGCTTTCTCACTTAAACTTCAAAAGCATGTCCAAACTGGCATCAAAAGACCTCGTAGATGGTCTACCCAAGTTCAACTTTGTGAAAGAAAGGCCATGCAATGCTTGCCAACTTGAAAAGCAAACGAGAAGCTCATTCAAGAGCAAGAATACCAACTCCATTGACAAGCCCCTGCAGCTGCTCCACATGGATCTCTTTGGGCCAATCCCAACAACCAGTCTTGGAGGAAAAAGATACTCTCTAGTCGTAGTTGACGACTACACCAGATTCACATGGGTATTCTTCCTAACTTCAAAGGATGAAACGAGCTCCAAATTAATCAAGATGTTCAGACTGGTGATGAACGAGAAAGGAGAGAAAATTAAGGCCATAAGGAGTGATCATGGCAGAGAATTCGATTTCTCAGAAATGGATCAGTTCTGCACAAACAATGGGATCAGTCACAACTTCTCAGCTCCTTGAACTCCTCAACAAAATGGAGTAGCTGAAAGGAAGAACAGAACATTGATTGAGGCTGGAAGAACTGGCTGCAGCCCATCTACCTGAATACTTCTGGGTAGAAGCCATCAACACTGCATGCTACACGCAGAACAGATCACTCATACACTCTACGATCAAGAAGACGCCCTATAAGCTGTGGAAAGGAAGAAAGCCAAGTGTCAGCTATTTCCATGTCTTTGGCTGTGCATGATATATTCTCAACAATGGAAAGCAGTATCTGACAAAATTCTAGCCCAAGTCAGACGAAGGAATCTTTCTTGGATATGCCACAGACAGCAAGGCTTACCGAGTGTTCAACAAGAAGTCACTAAATGTTGAAGTCTCAATACACATCATCTTTGATGAAACTGACTTAGACAAAAGAGTACCTCAAGACACTACGACCAATAGTGCAGACACTACAAATGAAGTCATCGAGCTCAACACTACGATCGTAGTGCCAAATAGTGAAATCGTAGAGCATGAGAATGTGATAGTAGAGAGATCAATGCAAGACAGCGAGCCTCCACTCCAAGAAGAAGAAATAGACCTTGAAGATTTAATACAGGAAGGCATCCGGACAGATGTTCCAACCGGTAGCAGATGGGCAAGAGATCACACTCAGGATCTAATCATTGGATATCCAAGTGCAACAGTCAAAACAAGAGCTGCTACTCAGAATGAATGCTTTTATCTAAGCTTCTTGTCACAGATAGACCCAAAGAAGATAGAGAATGCTATGGAAGACTCCAGTTGGATAGAAGCCATGCAGGAAGAACTAAACCAATTTGAACGAAGCAAAGTGTGGAGATTGGTACCAAGACCAGAGAGTCATCCTGTCATAGGAACCAAATGGGTCTTCAGGAACAAAATGGATGAAGATGGGGTCATCACCAGAAACAAGACAAGATTAGTGGCAAAGGGCTATTCTCAAGAAGAAGGCATTGACTATGATGAGACATTTGCACCTGTTGCCAGACTAGAAGCCATCAGAATCTTTCTTGCCTTTGCTGCCCACATGAAGTTCAAAGTATTCCAGATGGATGTCAAAAGTGCATTTCTAAATGGAGAGCTTCAAGAAAAAGTCTACGTAGAATAACCTCTAGGTTTTATCAATTCATCTCTTTCCAATTATGTCTATAGATTAGATAAAGCTTTATATGGTCTTAAAGAAGCACCTAGAGCATGGTATGAAACACTGACTAACTTCTTAATAGAAAATGGGTTCACTAGAGGTAGAGTAGATACCACACTATTTCTTAGAAAGCATAAAGACAAAGTCTTACTAGTTCAAATATATGTTGATGATATCATTTTTGGTTCTACTGACGAAAAGTTATGTAATAGATTCTCTAAGCTAATGCAGAGCAAGTTTGAAATGAGCATGATGGGTGAGCTGAATTTCTTCCTTGGACTGCAAGTGAAGCAGACTGATGAAGGAATATTCATCAACCAAGCCAAATACATCAAAGACTTATTAAAGAAGTATGGCATGGAATCAGCCTCTCCCATGAAAACACCAATAGCTCCTGCAACCAAGCTTGACAAGGATGAGAATGGTAAATGTATTGATATAACTCAATACAGAGGTATGATAGGTTCTCTTTTATACCTAACTGCCAGTAGACCAGATATAATGTTTGTAACTTGCATATGTGCTAGATTTCAGACTAATCCTAAAGAGTCACATTTGTCTACTGTGAAGAGGATCTTCAGATATCTCAAGTGTGACGCCCCCAAAATTAGGTATACATCACCCATTCTGAGTCGCCAGATACGTAGTACAAAATTTAAATACAATTTCATTTATACAACTGTTGAGCTGTCGTATAGAATACGACCACAATTAACTATGAGTTTTAATACAAATGTATGTAACTCTCATGGTACCTCGACCACAACCTTACAATGATACTTTACATAAAAGTATAGTTAAAAACTGTTTTAGAAATTAAAATATTTGGGAAGTGCTCAAGGAAACCTTCGTACATGGAAGGCCATGCATCTAGGTTATGATAGATATCATATGTCCACAGAATTATCCTTAGTTGACCCAAAAGTCTCCAAAGAAAAACAAGAAGATTACTATCATCTTCTTTCCAATGGTGAGTCTTCTCTTGACATATAAATATCTCCGTTGTCTCTAAGTGAAAATTATATTTCAAATAAACTCCAAGATCATATAGGTAGTGCTCGTAGATATATTCAGCAAGTGGATGTGCACAACCATGTCTTATGAGAACACGAGGTTGTATGTCATTAGACATCTTGTATGATAGTGGCAAAATACCTTTTCAATGTTGGATTCACCAAATATAACTACTAAATGCACTTTTCTATACTGCTTAAGGAGAACCTCCACAGCTAGAGACTACCGTTCTAATCCTCTTAATACCCCGCTCGACCCTTACCTGAAAGGAATTGTGAAGCAAAAGGATGAGCACAACTAGCCCAGTAAAGAATATCACGACTAAAGATAATTAAATTATCAATAGCTTTCATCAATAATAAATCAGAGAGTTATAACATATGGTAGATGATAAAACTTTTCAACCATAGTTGCAGCGGAACGAGCAATCCATTAAAAGAGTCAAATAGACCATCAGATCTATTATCTTCTTTATGTTAAAAGTCCACCAATAATGTTTTATCCCTGTAACATCAATCAAAAATTCATGTCCACAATCATATGAATAACTCATAGTCATAATTGTGATTCTGAATTCCTTTTTCGCACTCAGGACGAAGATAATTTTTATCACCTATCTTCACCTGAAACATCAAAAATCATGGTTATACCAAATCACAATTCATGCTCAGAATCATACTAACAAATTCATCTTTGCACTACGGCCAAAAGATATACAACTGTATAACCAATAATGATGAGTCTCAGCTTAATAAATATACCAAATCATCGAATCATCCCTGCACTACGGCCAAGGATATTCATTAAATCACATCCATGAATTAATATTTCATTGCTGAGACTCAGCTCAATAGTTAATTCACATCATCGAATCATCCCTGCACTACGACCAAGGATATTCATTAAATCACATCCATGAATTAATAATTCATTGTTGAGACTCAGCTCAATAATTAATCTACATCATCGAATCACCCCTGCACTACGACCAATGATATTCTTTAGTATCACGACCACGAATTATCCATGCACTACGGCTAAAGATAATCGTGTTTTCATCAACGGTCCTGATCATGCCATAAAATAATTCATCTTTGTACTACGGCCAAAGGGAATCCATAGCCATAATCATACCAAAAACTGTCCATCAATGCACTACGGGCCAATGAGGACTTTTTTCCACATCATTTGTAACATTACGGTCATGATTATACCGAATAATACCTGGTCATAATCATACCAAGTCCATCAATGCACTACAGGCCATAGATGACTTTCAACATAATATAAACATGAGGATGATGACAATGATATAATAGTTCAATAAAACAAGTTTAAGAATTAATTTATCCAAGAACTAATAACGTCTAAATTGTCAACATGATACTGCTTTGTGGAGTAAAATTTAAGAATGTTCAGAAGCATATTTTCATGAAAAGATACTGGATGAAGCGCAAATATCAAGGATATTCTACTAATTTCATGGAGTATAGAAGTCAAAGTTTTAACCAACTGAGTATAATAAAGAATGGAATAACAAAAGAAATCATCATGCGTGCGATAGACCGCACAGACAGGTTATTCCAACAGAATAATAAATAACGGAACCAGGTCCGGCGTAAAACGCATAGACATGATATTCCAACAGAATAATAAAGAATGGAACCAGGTCCAGCGTAAACGCACAGACAAGATATTCCAACCGAATAATAAATAATGGAACCAGGTCCGGCGTAAACGCACAGACAGGATATTCTGATAGAATAATAAATAATGGAACCAGGTCCGGCGTAAACGCACAGACAGGATATTCCGACAGAATAATAAATAATGGAACCAGGTTCGGCGTAAACGCACAGACAGGATATTCCGACAGAATAATAAATAATAGAATAATAGAAGAATGTCACCAAGTATAGGTTAGTCCGCATATATTCCAGCAGAATAATAAAGAATAGAATTACAGAAGTTCTCTTCATGAATACCAAGAAATAATACCCCTTACGAGTACAACAAATAATATCCCCTACCTTCGAAAGAAAAGTATTCCGACTGGTAGTGCGAGGATATACTTGAAGAAAACTTGTACTACATTCAAAGCTTTCTTAAACTCTAAAGAAATACGCTCAAGATTATAGAAGAAGAATTCTCTCTATAGTTTCTCTCTCTAGAGTTTCAGTGAATTCGTAAGAAATAATGAAAGAATGAGCTTCTATTTATAGAAGAATGGATTGCATAGTACCTAATTCATGAACGGTCCAGATTGATTTACTTTTAATCGGACGATCCATATTTAAAGCAAAATCTTTTAAATAAAATATAATATATTCTATTTATAATCTAATAAAACGAATAACTTTATAAAAGTATTTTGTTTTATATAAAAAGAATTTACTATGCAAATACTATGCAGGCACTATGCAAACACTATGCATAATAGAATATTATATATTCTATTTATAGAATAACTTTATAAAAGTATTCTGTTTTATATAAAAAGATTTTACTATACAAAATACTATGCATAATAGAATATAATATATTCTATTTATAGAATAACTTTATAAAAGTATTCTGTTTTATATAAAAAGTTTTTCTGTTTTATTACATTAATAATACCAATAAAACAAAACTGAGTGACTTATCACGTAAACATCAATAATCAATACCGTGTGCTACTAGGCAACCATGCGTATTACTGTACTTTTACTACCGAGTAGTTCAACAGTATTAACGGTAAAACTTCCGCCATTTTTTTTCATAAAATATTTTTGTCGTTTTCTCAATCCGACAATAATTCCGTTGTGGGGTCCACTAATAATTGTACCGTCGTACGGATATTCTCCGACAAAAAGAATATTCTTCGACACAAAAATACCCCAAATACTCGAGTGAATAATATTCTGGTGAATAGTAATTTAGGTGAATAGTAACTCGTAAATAGTAACTCGTGAATAGTAACTCATGAATAATAACTCTTGAATAGTAACTCGCGAATAGTAACTCGTGAATAATACTCCGACACAAAAAAAATATCCCAAATACCCGAGTGAACAATACTAGAGTGAATAGTAACCGGGTATTTTATGACAACTTGTATACTTTGAAAATTTTTCACGTATCACCCTTAACTTTAAACTTTTATCAATTTCACTATTTACCAAAATAGAAAAATTGAATTCTTTTATTTCATAAAATTCGGGGTCCCACATCAAGGGTACACCCTACTTGGGGCTGTGGTATCACAAGGAATCCTCATTTGAACTAATAGGATACACAAATGCTGATTTTGCAGGATGCAAAATAGATAGAAAAAGTACCAGTAGCACCTGTCAACTTCTTGGAAACAGACTTGTGTCCTGGTTTAGCAAAAAGCAAAACTCAGTGTCTACTTCAACTGCAGAAGCTGAATATATTGCTGCTGGCAGCTGCTGTGCTCAGATCCTATGGATGAGAAATCAGCTAACTGATTATGGGTTCGATTTCAAATCTATTCGCATACACTGTGATAACACTAGTGCCATAGCAATAACTCATAATCCTGTCATGCATTCTAGGACCAAGCATATAGAAATAAGGTATCACTTCATTAGGGATCATGTGCAAAATAGAACTATATCTTTACAATATATCCCTACTAAAAATCAACTTGCTGATGTTTTTACAAAACCACTAGATGAATCCAGATTTAATAAGTTGATAAGTGAGTTAGGCATGCTAAATCTTCAACCATGAAATGTATGCTCTAGATTGTGCTAACCATGACAGATATAAAGGCTGTACTCAAAATCATAGACATGATAAAGGAAAGTTCACGATCGTAGAGCTGAACAGTCAACTACCTCAACGATCGTTGCAAAGACTCAACTATCATAGCGCAGACTCGACGATGACCAAAAGCCCTTTCAACAAGCAAAGTGAATCATGTGATGACAAGCTTCATAACAACGCAATCTCTCTAAGAGGTGCCTTAGGGACAAACCTAATCCTTGAATCATACCAAGAGGTTGGCCCTTCCTGAGTTACCTTAAAAAGAATGCTTAGTCAAAAACTCATCACAAGGATCCAGTCAGACTCGACGATCGTAATACAGACTCTACGAATGCTGATCAGACTCAATGACTGCTGGACAGACTCGATGATCGTAGGACAGACTCTACGAATGCTAATCAGACTCAACGACTGCTGGACAGACTTGACGATCGTAGGACAGACTCGACGAATGCTGATCAGACTCAACGACTGCCGGACAGACTGGACGATCGCAGGACAGACTCAACGAACAGAAGACCACCTCTACGATCGTAGTCATCCTAAGGACACCTCAGCTCTGAAAAGACTCAAAGGGCAAATCAGTACATTCTTACACAGTCAAAATTGTAGAGCCAAGCAAAAGGCGACACCTGTCCCACTATGTCAAAAAGAGAGAGGGAAGCTGCTAGTACAAATTGGGACCGTGTTTTTGAAATCTGAAGTTCAAAAGATTCTCTCTCTCTCTCTCTCTCAAAGCAAAACCCTAAATCAGAAGAAAGCTCAGTTGTATCTCTCTTCTCAACTACAGAATCAATGGCTGCTTCAAATGTAATTTTAGGCTACAGACTCTGTTTCGATGAGTTCAAGAATGCTCCACCAAAATTTCACAAGACCTTAGCGCTAATGAAGAAGGTAGGTCTCGAAGAGGCTCTGAGCACTGACACCCTCATCTATCCCAAGCTGGTGAAAGAGTTCTACAAGAATGGAGTGTACGAACACAACACCATCACTACACGGGTAAGAGGAGTTGAAATGAGTCTAAGGGAAGAAGATGTAAATCTGGCCCTAGGTTTCAAGAATGTAGGGCACCCATTTCTAGACAGCATAAGATTTCAAGAGGGACTGAAGAAAATGCATCACAAGAAGAACCCCTCTGTGAAAGGCTACAAAAAGAAGGAGTTTCCTCAGAGGTATGAATTTTTGGCTGATATTATTGGGAAATGCATCTGCTACAAGAGCTCAGGTCATGACTCGGTAAATGAAGTTCAGCTCAAGCTCATGACGGCTATGGTGTATGGTACACAACTCAACTATGGGGTTGTACTGCTCGAGTGGATTGGCAAGTGGATTGTAAACTCGAAGAAATCAAAGAGCACTCCGAAAATGTTGTATGGGAGATTCATAAGCATTATTCTGCAATCTGAACTGGGTGATAAAATTGGGGATGATGAAGGAGAAGCCATCAACCCAAATCGGAGAATGGCACAGCAGTTGTTTAAGAACTGGGAAAGGAACCCTGCTGAGTATGTTCAAATGATGACAGAGTCCAGTGGGAGATCTGAAGAACTAAAGAAAGCAGGCTTTCCAGGAGGTATGTCTGTTGTCAGAGAAGTTGAAGAAGAAGGAGAAGCAGATAAGGGAGAACCCTCTACTCTTGCTAGAAAAAGCAAGGGCAAAAGGAAGCTAAAAGCTAGACAGATCGAAGAGCCTCAAGGATCAACAACTAACATTCCTGTAGAGTCCTCTGACATTGAGACTCTAAGGAGGCTAAGGAAGATGCAATAGCAAGAAGAAGCTGAAGAAGATCAAGCCACCATTTCACAGATCCAAAAGAAGAACAAAATTGGTCATAAGTCCAAAAAACCAACAGTCTCTTCGATCGTAGAGACTCTGCTGTTCTATGAAACCAGGCCAAGCGTGGCTGAAATGGAAGAAGCTGCTTCAAGAAGAGTGGCTATTCAAAAGGACAAAGCTAAGACTCAAGAGAGTCCAGAAGTTGTGGCTAAACCCACCAACGCAAAAAGAAAGCTGGTCAAGAGGTGTATTCTTGAAAATGAAAAAGTGCTGAAAAAGGAAGCCAAGAGCATGGCTGCAAAAATAGAGCTGCCCCAAGCAACCGAAGAGGAGAATACTCAAGCTGAGGGGGAGAACCCTGAAATTCTCATGATTGAGTATACACCAGCTGAGGGGGAGAAGTCTACAGCTCAAGAAGATGTTCTAGCTGAAGGGGACTTTCTGAACTTAGAAAAAGATGTACAAGCTGAGGGGGAGTTTCTAAACCTCCAAGAATATGTTCATGCTGAGGGGGAGCCTCATGATATCCCAATGGCAGAAGAAGAGATTCCTGCCCAAGATAAAGTTGAAACAATGCCAAACCTTCCAGAGGCCATCGAGATAATGGAATCTTCAGAAGAAACCAAAGAAGAGGAAGATGATGATGATGAGCTTGAAATCACTGGTGTAGGAAAAGATGGATATAGAAGCTATCTGTACAACCAAATGTTTTCTTACCTACCCATGATGGCATACCATCAAGCTCAAATCCTGAACTCATGGGATCACATGTTCTGGAGCTTCAAGGAATATCCAGCAATCTCAGTTCTGGCTCATGGATTTCCAGGGAAAATCATCTTCGCCAAGAGACTGCTTACCAATCATTCCTCATCAAAGGATAAACCTGAGGTATTGTCTATCCCTACCAGTTTTAGAGTTAACCACCTGCCATCATCTTCATTCAGCTATTTCTATGAATTTCCTAAATGGCTGGAAGTGATTCTCAACCCAGTAAATCAGTTTCCAGTTGCAAAATCCCAAAATTCTGTAACTAAAGAACCAGAAGAAATCAACCTTATCCTGCTCCCTCAAATCACCAACTCTACGATTCCATACTCAAACCACATCGTAGAGTCCAACATTGAAATCGTAGAGTCACCTATCCCAGATATCCAAACCCAAGCCCCTCCAGCTGATATATCATCCTCCTCATCACATGACTATTTCAGTCTTGATCTTGATTTATACAATTTGCAAGATCAATCTCAACCAAGAACTCCTCAAATGGACAATCCTCAATCCAATGATTCCTTCCCAAGCCTGCCCACCAAGGATGACTTGAAAGAAACCTCTGAGCAAATGATCAAGTCTATCGAAGCAAGTCTGGAATCTCACTCTGATCTCCTTAACATTTGACTAAACCAAATGATACACGCTACAAATAAATTCCGTAGTACTATGAATACTGAGCTCACTACGAGGCTAAGGAAAATTATCAAAGAAATTCTGAAGAGTATGTCAGAAAGAGATGAGATACATTTCCAGATTGCTGCCAAACAAAGAGAAGCTGTACTCAAAATGCAGAAACACTAAGATCTTCAACATAAAATTATGCTGGACAACATTCTCAACCTGAAAGCTTCTGTCTATGACTTCCAAAAATCTTATTCCAATCAGGAGAAGCATAATGATACGATTCTGACAGTCCTCCAAAATAAAGAAGCAAGGTCTGAAAAATAGATCAAGGAGAATAGAGAGGACATTGCTCAAACCCAAAGCCAACTCAACGAGCTTATCCAAGGAGTTAATAGGCTGTCTGCAGATATTCGAACCCTTGATGCTGACATAAAGGGGGAGAATAAGAAAGGGAAAGGAGATCAAGGAAGCCAAGGTAGAGGCAGAGGAGGTCATGCAACTCAAGAAAGGGGAAGAAGTCAATTTCTTGCTCAAATATCACGAAGTCCTCCTCAAGACCATCACATCATCAGACTCAACGATCTGGTCAGCAGGCAATTGTAACAGCTATTCCTCTGAGTCGTCAGGAGCCAACTCCTATCTCACAAGACGTGACTACTGTACGCATAAGAATGCCAACTGGAAATCCTGCATTCATGCGCAGACATGAAGAGAATCCGGTTCTAAGTCTAAGCAAGCTGGAAGAGCTAGCAAGAAATGAGGAAGCTCAAAGGAAAAGAAGGGCTGAGGAGTATGCCAACCCACCTCCACATAAGAGGTCAAGGAAACAGAGATAAGTTGAAATTTTAAATTTCTTATTGATGTAATGCTGAACTGTAATATCTTCTGATCATCAATAAATTCATGCTTATTCTCTAGATATTTTAGCTGCTCACTGAAATACTAAGTCATGTTTAAATTTCCTGCAAATGCATCTAGTCACTAATAATCATGACAACAAAACTCCTTGGTTATGTCAACATCAAATAGGGGGAGATTGTTGGGAGAATGCATATTATGATTTGATGTTTTAATGTATATGCTCATGATTATTTGTAAGGTCCTTAAACGAATATATGTACAAGGACTTAGTGATAGATCAAAATTGTTAGGTTGATCTAAGCTTTCAACGTGTATCATTCTGTTAAAGAATGTATAGATAGAAAGATCAAAACTGTTCGGTTGATCTTGAGATGTAATAGATTAGTTTTGAAGAAATCGTAGTGCATCAATCTGATCAACATTGCAGAAGTCAAGGCAGAAACGTAGAGCTTAATGGATCGTAGTGTATGCCTGCCTTGAAGGGACTCTTCGGAAATCGTAGAGTGATCCCAACGTTTGCTAAGCCAACTCCACTATCGTAGTGTGCTGAAGAAAGTATGAAGCTGACAAGTCAACGATCGTAGTGTGCTCTCGGGAACGTAGAGTCAACAACACGAGCAAGTAAAGATCGTAGTGTGCAAGGATTTAAGAGAAATCGTAGTGCTCTCATATGACAGCATCAGATCGAGCACCAAGGCAAGAAGTCACTATGATCTAAATCGTAGTGTATCATGATCTGAATCGTAGAGCATCATCTGTCTTATGTCAGAAAACGTCGAGCCTCATGATTTATGTGAAGACTGATTCCAATATATGAGGAATGGATTCTAGATGTTGCAGTGCTCATCAGTCCCAAAGTATATGAAATATCCTTAGTATGCAACAAAGAAGCGTATTGAAGAAGCTAAAGATAGTACCATGGATAAGAGGGACAAAACACCTTTTCAGGTGTTAGGTGAAAAAGCAGTCTGCAGTGTCAGTGGGCCAGAATGTAGAATGCAGAAGATGTGCAGAAATGTCTCCATCACAGTACAGAAAGTTCAGACGCATTTAATTCCACAACGGATAGATACAACGGATAGTTTTCAACATCACATATATACAGATCAGATAGATGAGAGAGATCTAAGCAAGCATTAATCAAACAACGTGAACATCTCTCTCAAGCTCAACTCTACAATCTGAGATATTGTAAAGCTTGCTTAGCTACTCAATTCTTAACGAACCAGTGCTTACACAGCAACTGAGTAGCAACCTTCAGGAATGCATCAACAATCATCAATCAACTGAAGAAGAGTACCAAGTTTGCTGGACTTGAAGAGTTCGTAGTGAACTGTAAGAAAGCCAAGTCTGCTGGACTTGAAGAGTTCAAGAGTGAACTAGAGAAGTTCCTAGACTGCTGGTCTAGAAGAAATCTGTGTGATTCAGAAGATTGTAAAAGACATTCTTAGTGGATATCCTATTCGTTGAGTAGAAGAGTGGACTAGGAGCTTTGAGTGCTCTGAACCACTTAAAAATAACTGTGTCGTTTACATTCATGCTATATCTGCTATAACTGCTATATTTGCTATAACTGCTATATCTGCTATAGCTGCCTTACTCGCTCATAACTCCATTGCTTGGTAAAGAAGATTAAAACAAATACTAATTCCGTTAAGTTTTAATCATTATCTAAGAACAAGTTTAAAGAGAAAAGATTTTCAAATATCTATTCAACCCCCCCCTTCTAGATAACTTGTGCCTACTAGGAACTAACAATTCGTATCAGAGCAAGTTCTATTTTACATCTTACACACTTTAGTAGATCCAGATGGCACTCATACCAAGCGAATCCAGGACCGGAGGAGGCAGCAAGCCACCAATGTGCAACAAGGATAAATATGCTAACTGGAAAGTCAGGATGCAAGCTTACATAGACTCAATAGATGAAGATCTATTTGAGACTGTTCAGAATGGGCCTTATATACCAACAAAGCTTGCACCAACCACTCCAAACAGAGTTCAAATCAAAGTTAAACAAGAATGGACAGACTCAGAGAAAAAAGCTGTCCAACTTAACAAAAAGGGTAAGAACATCCTGTTCCAATCCTTAGAGGATGATCTGTTTGACAATGTTGTAAACTGCAAAACAGCCAAGGAAGTTTGGGAAGCACTGCTGATCATGCACGAAGGAACTGAAGAAGTTAGAGAGAACAAACAGTCTCTTGTGAACCGCAAATCCATTCCCCGACTAGTCCCAGCTATATTCTCATTTCCTGAAGAGAACAGTGAAAGAAAGGGTGAGCTCAACTAGCCCAGTAAGAAATATTATGACTAAGATAATGCAGAATAAATTATCCTTAGCCTTCAACGGTATAACCACTGATAGAATATAATAGACAACAAGTTTTAGATCAACAACTGCAGCGGAATAAGCAATCCATTGGAAGAGTCAAGTAGAGCATAAAACCTACTATCTTTTATGATTTAAAAGATTTATCATCAATTTTATTGCTGAGATTCAGCTTAATAAATAATCCACATCATCAAATCATCCCTGCACTACGGGCCAAGGATATTCTTTAGCATCACGACCACGAATTATCCATGCACTATGGGCCAATGATAATCGTGTTTTCATCAACGGTCATGATCATGCTATAAAACAATTCATCTTTGCACCCTTGGCCGAAGAGAATCCATGGCCATAATCATACCAAAAATTGTCCATCATTGCACTACGGGCCAATGAGCGGTCATGATTATACCGAATAATCCCTGGTCATGATTATACCAAGTCCATCTATGCACTACAGGCCACAGATGACTTTCAATATATAATAAACATGAGGATGATAACAATGAAATAATAATTCAATAAAACAAGTTCAAGGATAAATTTTTAAAGATTTATAATTTAATTTATCCAGAAATCAATAACAACCAAATTGTCAACATGATACTGTTTTGAGGAGTAAAATTAAATAATAATACTCAGTTGGTCATGTTCATCTCAACACCTGTTCATCTTTGCACTACAGGCCAAAGATATTTATTAGGTAATCATTCATTTTTGCACTACAAGCCAAAGATATTCAGTAATATCATCATTTAGGACTGAGGATGATGAAAAATATTTTAAAGAAAACGAATCTAGTGAGATAAAAGAACAAATATTAGGGATTCGTATTACAGTTTATCCAAGTTTAATAATACTCCGTAATAACTAATTTTGAAGCAGAATTCAAAAATAATGATCAAAACATGGATACAATTAAAGATAGTAACCATAATAGATAACTTGGACAAAAAGAAGAAAATTTCATTTTTCGGTGAATAGTGTCGTATTCGTGAATAGTGTCATATACGTGAATAGTGCCGTATACGTGAATAGTAACCCCGATACAAAAAGTTTCAAATTTAATAAAAAGTTCAAACTAATATTTCGGCATAATGATATTGAAAGAATTAATATCATTTACGAAGAAAATAACATCCCTTACCTCAAACGAACAGTACTTCTGATCGGAATATCGAATATGAGGCTGAATGAAACTTGTGCTGAATAGCAACTCTCAAAGTATCAAAATACTCACAAAATACACTCGATAATATAGAGAGAGAAAGAGAGAAAACTTATGAATTCTGGTGTGATTTTTAATTTTAACTTAGCCCTCTATTTATAGAAAAATGTTAGCACGCCGAAGCAGACTTGACCTGCTACTATTCCCACCCACCACATTTGAAATAATATTTCAGCACATTTCTTCACCAACCAAAAGTGGGGCCCACCAATTCTAGAATTTTCCACTAAAATGATAAATTCTGAAACTTCAACAATTTCTGAACCAGTCATCTCTTAAAATTCATAACAAATTATACGTTCATTTTTAACGGTTCAAAAGTTGTGGACATATACTCAACTTATATATATAATATATCCAAAAATCACAACGATCCAACGGTCGGATCAAAAATTATAACTCATGCAATATAAATCAAAAACACTAATTTGATTTTTAATACCTCTATTCCGACAAAAATACTGATAAAACACCTCAACATTAACTCCTTTATTTTTAATCACAATAAATATATCCAACATTTATATCCACATAAAATAAATATTTTCTTATCATATGAATCAATAATTAATTATTCACAAATAATATTACAGAATCACATTTATGACAATCAGGCCGTTCCCAGGAAAGAGGGGGCTTTCCGATAAGAATTTCTCCTTACTGGCGCTCAATTAGGTGACCAAACCTATCATTGACAGAACTTTCTAGACATTGTCAATAATGCTATCTAATAATATTATTCAAATAATATGAATTATTGATCTGATAATGGGCAATACAGTGCAATAGCAATTATTGAAATAACAATAATATAAAATATCAACGCAGCAATTATTGAATCAATAAAATAAAATATTGAACAGTAACTACTGTAACAATTATTGAGTAGTGCCTTCTTACGTAAGGATCAATAATTCAATAATACTGTGCAATACCGTGTGCTACTGTGCAACCACGCGTATTACTGTATTTTAACCACCGGGTATTTCAACAGTGTTAACGGTAACAACTACACCGTTAATTATAAAAACTCAATTTTTGTCGTTATCCTCATCTGACCATTTTCCGTTATGGGGCCCACAAATAGCTGCGCCGTTGTACGAATATTCCCCGACAGAAAGAATATTCCACTACCAAACGAATATTCCCTGACAACAATGAATATTTTATAACCACTTGTTTATTTTACAAAATTTTCACATTTCACCCATAACCAAAGTATTATATCAAATTAATATCTTATTATTCACAATAATAATTAGAGGAAATTTGATTTTATTCATTAATAAGTTGGGGTCTTACAACCTCCCCTCCTTATGAAATTTCGTCCCCGAAATTTACGTACGTACTTGATATGCCGAACAGATGAAATTACCTCATCAGATTCTAGCTCTTGAGGTAGAACCTTTGAGCGTAGAATATATTTCTTCGTATCCACGATTTTAACAGGTACCTCTTCATACGTTAAATCTTCGGCTATCTCGTCTGGTTCTAACGCAATAATATAATTCGGGTTGTCCACATATTTACGTAACATCGATACGTGAAAAACGTTATGAACATGTGACATACTTAGCGTTAAGGCAAGTCTATAGGCCACAGTTCTTACTCGATCGAGGATTTTAAATAAATCAAAGGCTTGAGCTTTCTTCTCTTCATCGATTCTTACTTCTAGAATAACGCATTCTTGCACCTTCTTCTTTATATTCATCAGCTCTGGTGTGTAGCTTGAGCGGTTTTAACTTTATTGATTAAAGTCGATTCTACTCGTATATTCGTTATCTTCATGTGGGTTCCTAGAGTCTTTAACTCTATCTTCATCATTTGTAAGTTATACAAAATGGGTTTTTGTGTTAACAACATCGCACTCGTAAACGTATAAGATCTTCTACTCAACGCGTCAGCTACCACGTTCGCTTTCCCACGATGGTATTGAATGATACGATCGTAATCTTTACAGCTTGAGCCAACGTCTTTAGCGCATAATACGTTCGTTTTAGGTGAAGAAATATTTAAGGGTTTTAGAAATAGGTTTTATACTGGGGTCAAATTTAAACGTTGAGCGCAAGTAGGTGAAATAAAAGAATAGGTAGAACCAGTATCGAATAAGGTATAAACTTCGCAAGAGTTTATGATTAACTTACCCATGATAACTTCGTTCGGGTTCCTCGACAAACGCTTTTACTTAAACTACCGACTTTGACTTGTCTGGGACATCCTTTGGCATCACTATTCCCGCTGGACTTGACTTCACTACATGACAAAATCGAGCTAGGTGACCTTCTCTTCCGCAATTGAAACACACTTTGGGTTGCTGCGTACAGTTTGGAAGGATGTGTCCCTCCTGTCCGCATTTGAAACATACGACCGGTGGTCCTTCTTCTTCTTTTGAAACAGGTGCTGGTGTTGCTGTCTTTCCATCATTATTGAACCTCCTCTTCTTGAAATTTCCACTTCTATTATCTTGGCCATGATTACCACCGAAGTGGTTACCATTCTTGGCATGATAATTTCCTCCACGATTGTTGTCACCGCTTCGATGACTGCTACCACTGGTATTATCATTTTACCGGCTGCTTTTTCTTGGTTGGGTTAACTCGTTATCGCGCTCCAATAACTGAGCCTTATTTACAACATCTGAATACAAACACAGTTTATGAGAAATTAGGTATTGACGTATCTCGGGTTTCAAACCTCTTAGAAACATCTGCGTCATTCTCTCCTCGTTATCAACTAAGTGGGACACAAACCGAGACAACTTGGCAAACTTAGCTTCGTACTGCGACACAGTCATATTATTTTGCTCCAACTTGATGAATTCCACCTCCTTCATGTGACGAATACTTTCGGGAAAGTACTTGTCGTTAAACAATTCTTGGAACTTCTCCCAAGACATCTTGAGTGCGTCAGGCTGGGTACGTTTTACAGATTCTCATCAATGATCTGCTTCTTCACGCAACATAAAGGTGGCGAATGGAACCTTTTGGTCCTCTGAGCATTCCAAGACATCAAATATCTTAGTGATCTGCTTTATCCACGTCTCTGCCTTAAGTGGATCTGGCTTTCCCAAAAACTCCGGTGGTCCCAGCTCCTTGAATTGCTTAGCGGTGACCAACCGTGGGTTGCCAGTGTTTCCACTTGCATTATGAACAGGAGTCTCTCTCATTTGGTGTTGCATGAATTATAAAAAGCTCCTAAACGTACTGTCGTTCGTCCTTTGATCAGTGTTGTTGTAAGACCCCAACTTTTATAAATAAAGATGAATTTTCTATAAATATCATTTTTGAATATTATGGAGTTAATTTGATATAATATTATAGTTGTGGGTAATATTTATAAATTTCGCAAAGTACGCAAATTGTTATATAATATTTGATTGGTCGGGGAATATTCGTTTTAACAGGGAATATTCGTACAACGGCACAATCATTGGTGGATCCCACAACGGAATTATTGTCGGATTGAGAAAACGACAAAAATATTTTATTAAAAATAACGGCGGAAGTTTTACCATTGATACTATTGAACTACTCGGTAGTAAAAGTACAGTAACACGTGTGGTTGCATAGTAGCACACGGTATTGATTATTAATGCTTATGTGAGAAGTCACTCAGTTTGATTCAGTTATTGTCAGTTAATAATATGAATTATTTAGCGATAATGAAGTTTTGTTTTATTTCTATTATTAACATAATAAAACAGAAATATCTTTTTATATAAAACATAATATTTTATTAAAGTTATTCTATAAATAGAATATATTATATTTTATTTAAAAGATTTTTTTTTAAATATGGACCGTCAGATTACAGTAATCAATCTGGACCGTTCATGGATTAGTTACTATGCATTCTATTTTTCTATAAATAGCATCTCATTCCTTCATTATTTCTTACGAATTCACTGAACTCTAGAGAGAGAAACTATAGAAAGAAACTATAGAGAGAGAAGAAAAGTATTCTGCTACTTAATTACTTCCTTATTTCAGTTCTTCTTTAAAACGGTAAGGGGTGTTATTCTTTCTTATTCATGAAGAGAACTTTTGTTATTCCATTTCTTATTATTCTGTTGGAATAATTTGTATACGCGGTCTACCCTATACTTGGTGACATTATTCTATTATTCTGTTGGAACATCCTGTCTGTGTGTTTTACATCGGACATGGTTCCGTTTTTATTATTATTCTGTTGGAACATCATGTCTGTGTGTTTTACATCGGACCTGGTTCCGTCTTGTTATTATTCTGTTAGAACATCCTGTCTGTGTGTTTTACACCGGACCTGGTTCCATTATTTATTATTCTGTCGGAATATCCTATCTGTGCGTTTATGCCGGACCTGGTTCTATTATTTATTATTCTGTTAGGATAACCTGTCTGTGCGGTCTATCGCATGCCGGGTGATTTTTTTTGTTATTCCATTCTTTATTATACTCAGTTGGTTAAGTTTTAACTTCTATACTCCATGAAATTAGTGGAATATCCTTGATAATTGCGTTTCATCCAGTATTTTTTCATAAAAATATTATTCTAAGCATTCTTGAATTTTACTCCACAAAGCAGTATCATGTTGACAATTTGGACGTTGTTAATTCTTGGATAAATTAATTCTTGAACTTGTTTTATTGAATTCTTATATCATTGTCATCATCCTCATGTTTATAAAATGTTGAAAGTCATCTGTGACATGTAGTGCATAGATGGACTTGGTATGATTATGATCAGGGATTATTCGATATAATCATGACCGTAATGTTACAAATGATATGGTAAAAGTCCTCATTGGCCCGTAATACATTGATGGACAGTTGTTGGCATGATCATGACCATTAATGAATACACAAATATTCTTGGCCCGTAGTGCATGGATAATTGTGGTCGTGATAATAAAGAATATCCTTGGCCGTAGTGCAGGGGTGATTCGATGATGTGGATTATTTTGTTAAGCTGAGTCCCAGCGATAACAGTGTTAAAAAACCTTTTAAATCATAGAAGATAGTAGATTTTATTCTCTACTTGACTCTTTTAATGGATTGCTTGTTCCGCTGCAGTTAAACTTGATGTTCGTTATATTTTATCAGTTTAACACTGTTGAAGGCTAATGATAATTTATTCTGCATTATCTTAGTCATAATATTTTTTACTAGGCTAGTTGAGCTCACCCTTTCTTTCACTGTTCTCTTCAGGAAATGAGAATATAGCTGGGACGAGTCGGGGAACGGAGTGATGGATCAGATGATAGTATTAGTAGTCCTCACTATTATGTTAAATAGTGTGACAATAATTGTAATGAGGACTCCTTTTGAGTTTATATAGTCTCTAGTAGACAATAATTGTATTCAAACTCACACTTATGTTTTGTCGTATTGTACACGACAGTTGTATTAGTAAGTTGTATTTGTATTCTGTACCATGTATCTGACGACCCAAGATGGGTGATATATACCTAATTTTGGGGGCGTCACAGTTGGTATCAGAGCTTAGAAATATGATCCCTGGCTAAGATGTGAGAATAGAACTAGGAGGGGAGAGACGGGGAATTTTTTTCGCTAGTATGACCTACCTAAGTTTATTTGCATGGTATTTAATTGGTCGGTCAGAATATAAGGATAATACATGACATATCAATTAACTTTTGTTTTGTGGCAGTATCTGAAAATGGCATCCGAGAATGTTGAGAATAGCAATGGTGCGCAGGCGACTGTTGATTTACCACATATCAATAATCGGGATAATGTGCATCAGGAAGGCGACAATCCTCATGCAAACAATAATACTGACCAAATGATGAATGATGAAATGTTCAGAAGCTTTATGTAGTTCATGCAACAGCAGGCGAGAGCGGCTCCTGTTTAAAATATAGGTGGAAACACTGAAAACTCTCGGACGGTCACCGCTAAACAGTTCAAGGAGCTGGGACCACCGGAGTTTAAGGGAAAGCCAAAACCACTTATAGCGGAAACATGGATAAAGCAGATCACCAAGATATTTGATGTCTTGGGATGCTCTGAAGAGCAAAAGGTTCCCTTTGCCGCCTTTATGTTGCGAGGAGAGGCAGATTACTGGTGGGAATCAACCTGCCGCACTGAAGATGTCTTGGGAGAAGTTCCAAGAGCTGTTCAATGACAAATACTTTCCCGAAAGTGTTCGTCACATAAAGGAGGTGGAGTTCATCAAATTAGAGCAGAATAATATGGCCGTGTCGCAGTTTGAGGCTAAATTTGCTGAGTTGTCCCGGTTTGCGTCCCACTTGATGGATAATGAAGAGCGAATCACGAGAATATTTTTGCGAGGTTTGAAACCTGAGATACGTCAACATCTTATTTCTCATAAACTGTGTTTGTATTCAGATGTTGTGAATAGGGCTTAGTTAGTGGAGCGCGATAATGAGTCAACGCAACCAAAAGAGAGCAGTCGGCAAAATGATAATACCAGTGAGAGCAGTCATCGAAGCGGTGACAACAAGCGTGGAGGGAATCAACAGGCCAGAAATGGTAACCACTTCGGTGGTAATAAGGGCCAAAACAATAAGAATGGTCATTTCAAGAAGAGGAGATTCAACAATGATGGAAAGACGTCAGCACCAGCACCCGTTGTTAAGGAAGGAGAACGACCACCTATCATATGTTTCAAATGCGGAGGGGAGGGGCACATCAGTCCAAACTGTGCGATGCCGAAGCATGTTATAATTATGGAAGAGAAGGTCATTTAGCTCGATTTTGTCGTTTACCAAAAATAAGTTCAGCCAGGATGGAGACACCAAAGGCCGTCCCAGAAAAGTCAAAACCGATAGTGCAAGGGAGAGCGTTTGTTGTGACCTCCCAGAAAGCAAGGAACCCGAATGAGGTCATCACAGGTAAGCTTATCATAAACTCTAACGAAGTCTATACTTTTTTTGATACCGGTTCTACCCATTCTTTTATTTCTCCTACTTGTGCTCATCGATTAAATTTGACTTCAGAGAAATTAGACTTTGACTTATCTGTTGAAACTCTATTGGGAGAAACCTTCATTACATCCACGATTTATAAGTCTTGTTTGGTTCAAGTTGGTACCCACACATTACCTGTCGATCTTATTTCATTAAAAATACTTGCATTTGACGTGATTCTAGGGATTGATTGGTTAACTACTCATCATGCAAAAATTGATTATTTTCGTAAGGTTGTTAGCTTTCATATTCCTAATCGACCTATTATGCGAATTCAAGCAACCAAACCATTAAAATCAATCGCTGTCATCTGAAACCATAAAGCTATTCGTTTTTTGAAAAATGGATGTCAAGCTTTCTTAGCTCATGTCACGGATCTAAACAAAAATACGTCAGTTTTGAATGATATTTCTATTGTTAATAAATTTCCTGACGTATTCCCTGAAGAACTTCTTGGCCTACCTCCAGAGCGTGAAATTGAATTTTGTATCGACTTTGAACCCGGTACAAAACCCATTTCCAAAGCCCCATATCGAATGGCTCCTATTGAACTTCAGGAGTTAAAGATCCAACTGCAGGAATTGTTAGACATTGGCTTTATTCGTCCTAGTACTTCTCCTTTGGGTGCTCCTGTTCTATTCGTGAAGAAGAAAGATGGAAGTATGCGACTTTGTATTGATTATCGGGAGTTAAATCATGTCACCATCAAAAATAGGTACCCATTGCCACGTATTGATGACCTGTTTGACCACTTGCAAGTAGCATAATTCTTTTCAAAGATCAATCTTCGTTCTGGATATCATCAGCTGAAGGTTAGAACTGAGGATATTTCAAAGACGGCTTTCAAAACTCGGTACGGGCATTATGAATTCCTAGTCATGTCCTTTGGATTGACTAATGCTCCTGCTGCCTTCATGGATATGATGAACCGAGTATTCAAGGAATATTTTGATCACTTTGTGGTCGTCTTTATTGATGACATCCTTATTTATTCCAAAAGCCGTGAAGATCATGAGCAACACTTGAGGCTGGTACTCCAAAAGCTTCGTGAATACAAGCTTTATGCCAAGTTGAAGAAATGCGAGTTCTGGCTGGAGGAGGTAGCATTCCTTGGGCACGTAGTATCAAGTCGTAGAATATCTGTTGACCCGGTAAAGATTGAAGTTATTCAAAGCTGGGAGCAACCTAAATCAGTGACCGATGTACGTAGCTTTCTTGGTTTAGCTGGTTATTATCGAAGATTCGTGGAAGAATTTTCTCGAATCGCTACTCCATTAACTCAGCTGACTCGAAAAGATACAAAGTTCGGTTATAACGAAGAATGTGAGAAGAGTTTTCAAGAACTCAAGAGGAGACTCATTTCAGCACCTATTCTAATAATACCATCTGGCTCGGAGGGATTTATCATCTACAGTGATGCTTCGAGCAAAGGGTTGGGATGCGTTCTCATGCAACATGGAAAAGTCATAGCCTATGCATCAAGACAACTCAAGGAATATGAGAGGAATTATCCTACTCATGATCTAAAGTTGGCAGTTGTTGTCTTTGCACTTAAAATTTGGAGGCATTACTTGTATGGGGAGAAGGTGGAGATCTTTACAGATCATAAAAGCCTCAAATATTTCTTCACTCAAAAGGAACTCAACATGCGACAACGACGTTGGCTTGAACTATTGAAAAATTATGATCATACCATTCAATACCATCCTGGAAAAGCGAACGTGGTAGCTGACGCATTGAGTAGAAGATCATATGCAAGTACGAGTGCGATATTGTCAACACAAAGGCCCATTTTGTGTGACTTGCAAAGGATGAAGATAGAGTTAAAGACTCCAAGGACCCATGTGATGATGGCGAATATACGAGTAGAACCAACTTTAATCGATAAAGTTAAAGCTGCTCAAGCTACAGACCTGGAGCTGATGCGTATGAGGAAGAAAGTGCAAGAAGGTGCTATGCCGGAAGCAAGAACCGATGAAGAAGGAATACTTCGAGTCAACTCCAGACTTTGTGTTCCTAACAACCCTGATTTAAAGTATGAAATCATGATGGAGGCGCACAACACACCGTTTGCAATCCATCCTGGGAGTACCAAAATGTATTAGGATCTTCGTCATACATTTTGGTGGAGCAATATGAAGCGAGAGATAGCGCTGTTTATCTCAAGGTGTCTAACTTGTTAACGATTCAAAGCGGAGCATCAAGTACCAAAAGGTCCATTGCAACCACTTAAAATTTCAGAATGGAAGTGGGAGCATATTACCATGGATTTCGTTACCGGTCTTCCTAAGGTTTCTCAAGGTATAGATGCGATTTGGGTCATTGTTGATAGATTAACCAAGTCTGCTCATATTTTACCGATACGAGAAACTTATACACTTGAACGTCTTGCTCGTATGTATATAAACGAGATTATAAGACTGCATGGTATGACATTATCCATAGTTTCTAATCGAGACCCAAGATTTACTTCACGATTTTGGGTTAGTTTACAAAAAGCTATGGGCACGGATTTACGATTTAGTTCGGCATATCATCCTCAGACGGACGGATAATCAGAGAGGACTATTCAAACTCTAGAAGATTTATTAAGACTCTGTGTCCTTGACTTCAAGGGAAGTTGGGGCAAGTTCTTACCATTGGTGGAGTTTTCCTACAACAACAGTTATCAAGCAAGTATTGGCATGGCTCCATTCGAAGCATTGTATGGAAGAAAATGTCGTTCTCCAGTATGCTGGGATGAGGTGGGTGAAGCAACGTTGTTAGGACCGGAGTTGGTACGTATGACTACAGAAAAGATTCAAGCGATCCGACAACGTATAAAAATCTCACAAGATCGACAAAAGAGTTATACTGATCTTCATCGAAAGGACATGGAATTGGATATAGGAGATCATGTGTTCTTACGTGTTGCTCCATGGAAAGGAGTTACGAGATTTGGAAAGAGAGGAAAACTCAATTCTCGATTCATCGGTCCATTTTTAATCCTCGATCGAGTAGGAACTGTGGCTTATAGACTCGCTTTACCGCCAAGTATGTCTCGTGTTCATAACATTTTTCACATATCCATGTTACATAAATATGTGAAAGACCCGAACCACATTATTGAGTTAGAACCAGACGAAATAGCGGAGGATTTGACGTATGAAGAAGTTTCTCTTCAAATCTTGGATAAGAAGGAACATATTCTATGCTCCAAGGTTATACCTCAAGTCAAAGTTTTATGGAGAAATCATGATGTTGAGGAAATGACTTGGGAGTTAGAATCTGAAATGAAGTCAAGGTATCCTTACCTCTTCGACATACCAAGTACGTACCCTAATTTTGAGGGCGAAATTTCATAAGAAGGGGAGATTGTAAGACCCCAACTTTTATAAATAAAGATGAATTTTCTATAAAAATTATTTTTGAATATTATGGAGTTAATTTGATATAATATTATAGTTGTGGGTAATATTTATAAATTTTATAAAGTACACAAGTTGTTATATAATATTCGATTGGTCGGGGAATATTCGTTTTAACAGGGAATATTCGTACAACGGCACAATCATTGGTGGACCCCACAACGGAATTATTGTCGGATTGAGAAAACGACAAAAATATTTTATTAAAAATAACGGCGGAAGTTTTACCATTGATACTGTTGAACTACTCGGTAGTAAAAGTACAGTAACACGTGTGGTTGCATAGTAGCACACGGTATTGATTATTAATGCTTATGTGAGAAGTCACTCAGTTTGATTCAGTTATTGTCAGTTAATAATATGAATTATTTAGCGATAATGAAGTTTTGTTTTATTTCTATTATTAACATAATAAAACAGAAATATCTTTTTATATAAAACAGAATACTTTATTAAAGTTATTCTATAAATAGAATATATTATATTTTATTTAAAAGATTTTTTTTTAAATATGGACCGTCAGATTACAGTAATCAATCTGGACCGTTCATGGATTAGTTACTATGCATTCCATTTTTCTATAAATAGCATCTCATTCCTTCATTATTTCTTACGAATTCACTGAACTCTAGAGAGAGAAACTATAGAAAGAAACTATAGAGAGAGAAGAAAAGTATTCTGCTACTTAATTACTTCCTTATTTCAGTTCTTCTTTAAAACGGTAAGGGGTGTTATTCTTTCTTATTCATGAAGAGAACTTTTGTTATTCCATTTCTTATTATTCTGTTGGAATAATTTGTATACGCGGTCTACCCTATACTTGGTGACATTATTCTATTATTCTGTTGGAACATCCTGTCTGTGTGTTTTACATCGGACATGGTTCCGTTTTTATTATTATTCTGTTGGAACATCATATCTGTGTATTTTACATCGGACCTGGTTCCATTATTTATTATTCTGTCGGAATATCCTGTCTGTGCGTTTATGCCGGACCTGGTTCCATTATTTATTATTCTGTTAGGATAACCTGTCTGTGCGGTCTATCGCATGCCGGGTGATTTTTTTTGTTATTCCATTCTTTATTATACTCAGTTGGTTAAGTTTTAACTTCTATACTCCATGAAATTAGTGGAATATCCTTGATAATTGCTTTTCATCCAGTATTTTTTCATAAAAATATTATTCTAAGCATTCTTGAATTTTACTCCACAAAGCAGTATCATGTTGACAATTTGGACGTTGTTAATTCTTGGATAAATTAATTCTTGAACTTGTTTTATTGAATTCTTATATCATTTTCATCATCCCCATGTTTATAAAATGTTGAAAATCATCTGTGACATGTATTGCATAGATGGACTTGGTATGATTATGATCAGGGATTATTCGGTATAATCATGACCGTAATGTTACAAATGATGTGGTAAAAGTCCTCATTGGCCCGTAATACATTGATGGACAGTTGTTGGCATGATCATGACCATTAATGAATACACAAATATTCTTGGCCCGTAGTGCATGGATAATTGTGGTCGTGATAATAAAGAATATCCTTGGCCGTAGTGCAGGGGTGATTCGATGATGTGGATTATTTTGTTAAGCTGAGTCCCAGCGATAACAGTGTTAAAAAACCTTTTAAATCATAGAAGATAGTAGATTTTATTCTCTACTTGACTCTTTTAATGGATTGCTTGTTCCGCTGCAGTTAAACTTGATGTTCGTTATATTTTATCAGTTTAACACTGTTGAAGGCTAATGATAATTTATTCTACATTATCTTAGTCATAATATTTCTTACTGGGCTAGTTGAGCTCACCCTTTCTTTCACTGTTCTCTTCAGGAAATGAGAATATAGCTGGGACGAGTCGGGGAACGGAGTGATGGATCAGATGATAGTATTAGTAGTCCTCACTATTCTGTTAAATAGTGTGACAATAATTGTAATGAGGACTCCTTTTGAGTTTGTATAGTCTCTAGTAGACAATAATTGTATTCAAACTCACAGTTATGTTTTGTCGTATTGTACACGACAGTTGTATTAGTAAGTTGTATTTGTATTCTGTATCATGTATCTGACGACCCAAGATGGGTGATGTATACCTAATTTTGGGGGCGTCACAGTTGTTGTTTACACGAAGATTATTGCCTTCATGATGCACATTTTACTGGATATTGATTATTGGTGATTCAACGGTCTCATGTGCTCCATTGCTATTCTCAACATTCTCGGATGTCATTTTCAAACACTGTCACAAAACAAGGGTTAATTGACATGCCACATATTATCTGTATACTCTGACCGACCAATTAAATACAAAATAAACTTAGTCAGGTTATACTAGCGAAGGAATTCCCCGACTCTCCTCTCCTAGATCTTGTCTCATATCTCAGCCAGGGATCATATCCCTAAGTTTTGATACCAACTGTGACGCCCCCAAAACAGGTATACATCACCCATCTTGGGTCGCCAGATACTTAGTACAGAAACAAATACAACTTCAGTAATACAATTGCCGTACAAAATACGACAACACATGTACTATGAGTTTGAATAAAAATATTGTCTACTAGAGAGTATAAAAACTCAAAAGGAGTCCTCATTACAATTATCACACTATTTCATAGAATAGTGAGGACTACTAATGCAACCATCTGGACCGTCAATCCATTCCCCGACTAGTCCCCGATATATTCTCATTTCCTGAAGAGAACAGTGAAAGAAAGGGTGAGCTCAACTAGCCCAGTAAGAAATATTATGACTAAGATAATGCAGAATAAATTATCCTTAGCCTTCAACGGTATAACCACTGATAGAATATAATAGACAACAAGTTTTAGATCAATAACTGCAGCGGAATAAGCAATCCATTAGAAGAGTCAAGTAGAGCATAAAACCTACTATCTTCTATGATTTAAAAGATTTATCATCAATTTTATTGCTGAGATTCAGCTTAATAAATAATCCACATCATCAAATCATCCCTGTACTACGGGCCAAGGATATTCTTTAGTATCACAATCACTAATTATCCATGTACTACGGGCCAAAGATAATCGTGTTTTCATCAACGGTTATGATCATGCCATAAAATAATTTATCTTTGCACCCTTAGCCGAAGAGAATCCATGGCCATAATCATACCAAAAATTGTCCATCATTGCACTACAGGCCAATGAGGATTTTTACCACATCATTTGTAACATTACGGTCATGATTATACCGAATAATCCCTGGTCATAATCATACCAAGTCCATCTATGCACTACAGGCCACAGATGACTTTCAACATATAATAAACATGAGGATGATAACAATGAAATAATAATTCATTAAAACAAGTTCAAGGATAAATTTTTAAAGATTTATAATTTAATTTATCTAGAAATCAATAACGTCCAAATTGTCAACATGATACTGCTTTGAGGAGTAAAATTAAATAATAATACTCAGTTGGTCATGTCATCTCAACACCTGTTCATCTTTGCATTACATGCCAAAGATATTCATTAGGTAATCATTCATCTTTGCACTACAGGCCAAAGATATTCAGTAATATCATCATTTAGGACTAAGGATGATGAAAAATATTTTAAAGAAAATGAATCCAGTGAGATAAAAGAACAAATATTAGGGATTCGTATTACAGTTTATCCAAGTTCAATAATACTCCGTAATAACCAATTTTGAAGCAGAATTCAAAAATAATGATCAAAATATGGATACAATCAAAGATAGTAACCATAATAGACAACTTGGACAAAAAGAAAAAAAATTTATTTTTCGGTGAATAGTGTCGTATTCGTGAATAGTGCCGTATACGTGAATAGTAACCTCGACACAAAAAGTTCTAAATTTGATAAAAAGTTGAAACCAATATTTCGGCATAATGATATTGAAAGAATTAATATCATTTACGAAGAAAATAACATCCCTTACCTCAAACGAACAGTACTTCTGATCGAAATATCGGATATGAGGCTGAATGAAACTTGTGCTGAATAGTAACTCTCAAAGTATCAAAATACTTATAAAATACACTCGATAATATAGAGAGAGAAAGAGAGAAAACTTATGAATTCTGGTGTGATTTTCAATTCTAACTTAGCCCTCTATTTATAGGAAAATGTTAGCACGCCGAAGCAGACTTGACCTGCTACCTGATAGCTTTACCTGCTACTATTCCCATCCACCACATTTGAAATAACATTTTAGCACATTTCTTCACCAACCAAAAGTGGGGCTTACCAATTTTAGAATTTTCCACCAAAATGATAAATTCCGAAACTTCAACAATTTCTGAACCAGTCATCTCTTAAAATTCATAACAAAGTATACGTTCATTTATAACGGTTCAAAATTTATGGATATATACTCAACTTATATATGTATAACATATCCAAAAATCATAACGATCCAACGGTCGGATCAAAAATTATAACTCACGCAATATATCTCAAAAACACTAGTTTATTTTTAATACCTCTATTCCGACAAAAATACTGATAAAACACCTCAACATTAACTCCTTCATTTTTAACCACAATAAATATATCCAACATTTATATCCACGTAAAATAAATATTTCCTTATCATATGAATTAATAATTAATTATTCACAAATAATATTACAGAATCACATTTATGACAACCAGGCCGTTTCCAGGAAAGAGGGGGCTTTTCGATAAGGATTTCTCCTTACTGGCACGCAATTAGGTGACCAAATGTAAGACCCTAAATTTTATGAAATAAAAGTATTCAATTTTTTTATCCAGTAAATG
Organism: Panax notoginseng; assembly: GCA_016801055.1. Lineage (NCBI taxonomy): Eukaryota > Viridiplantae > Streptophyta > Magnoliopsida > Apiales > Araliaceae > Panax > Panax notoginseng. Next base: position 21,357,906 of record CM029016.1, read on the forward strand.
GTTAAATTGATAAAAGTTTAAAGTTAAGGGTGATATATGTAAAGTTTTCAAAATAAGCAAGTGGTTATAAAATACTCATTGTTGTCCGGAAATATTCGTTTAGTAGTGGAATATTCTTCCTATCGGGGAATATTCATACGACGGCGCAGCCTTTTGTGGGTCCCATAACGGAAAGTGATTGGATGAAGAAAACAACAAGTATAAGTTGTTTATAAATAACGGCGTAGTTGTTACCGTTAATATTGTTGGAATACCCGGTGGTTAAAACACAGTAATACGCATTGTTGCACAGTAGCACACGGTATTGCACCAATTATTGATTCTTACGTAAGAAGGCACTACTCAATAATTGTTATAATAATTACTGTTCAATATTTTATTTTATTGATTCAATAATTGCTACGTTGATATTTTATATTATTGTTGTTTCAAAAATTGTCACTACACTGTATTTTCCATTATCGGAGCAATAATTCATATTATCTGAATAATATTATTAGATAGCATTATTAGTAATGTCTAGAAAGTTCTGTCTAAGGAGAGATTTAATCACCTAATTGCGAGCCACTAAGGAGAAATTTTTATTGGAAAGCCCCCTCTTTCCTAGTAACTGCCTGGTTGTCAAGATTGTGATTCTGTAATATTATTTGTGAATAATTAATTATTAATTTATATGATATGAAAAATAATCAATTTATGTGGTTATAGATGTAGAAAATTTTTAAAGTGACAATTGTTAAGAATTGATATTTTATCTTTTCTGATAAAATAATTTATTATTATATTTTAATAATATAATAATAGTGATATTTTTACAATGAATGTGGTATATATGAGTATATGAGGAAGAAGAGTATTTTTGTTGCATTAAATGATTAACACATATTTTGTGTGTCGGTGTACCTCATTTCTTGACTGAAATTTAATTATAGCCTGTAAAATCGTCCGTTTGTGGATTTCGGTCAATTTCTGTTTAGAATTTGGAAAAACTTTCTTCTGCAAAGTTGTAGAGAATTGAATTTCCTATATAAATTCGTAAGATTCAAATTTTCTGACAAAAGGGCTATTTATTATGAATTATTGAAGTTCCGAAGTTCCAGAATAATTGATTTTTAGAAGTTTTATTTAAGAAAAACGTTTTTTACACTTTGGTGGGCCCCACTTGCATGTGTTAAATTGCTGAATTCATATTCAAAGGTGTGCTAAGGAAATTTTATTATAAATAATATTATTTTAATTAATTTTCTGCTTTGGTGTTCTAAGCAATTTCCTATAAATAGGTGCTTAGGTTAGAATTGAAAATCACACCAGAAACTGAAGTTTTCTCTCTATTTCTCTCTCTACATTATCGAGTGTATTCTTGTGAGTATTTTGATATCTTGAGTGTTGCTATACGGTGCAAGTTCGTTCAGCGTTATTCCAGTCAGAAGTACTGCTCTTTTGAGGTAAAGGATAGTAAGAGATTTTAAGGGATTGAAAGGGATGTTATTTTCTTCGTAAGTGATATTATTTCTTCAATATCATTATGTTGAAATATTGGTTTGAACTTTTTATCAAATTTAAAACTTTTTCATGTCGGAGTTACTATTCACGACTTACTATTCACGAGTTACTATTCACGAGTTACTATTCACGATTTACTATTCACGAGTTACTATTCACGACGAGTTACTATTCATGAATTGCTATTCACGAGTTACTATTTACGGGTACTATTCACTACAAAATTAGTTTCTTTTTCTAACCAAATTATAGTTGATTTATGAATATTACTCTGGAGGTTAAAACTATGTCGTGATTATATTAATTTTATTATCATATATAACATTTTTATAACCCTGATGTTAAAATTCTCTTTCACTGGAGTGTAAAGATGGGTATATTATTGGTATGATCATGACTAGGGTTCTCTTTGGCCAGTAGTGAAAAGTTGAATTGTGACTGGTATAATCATAACCATTGAATTTATAATTGAATATCTTTAGCTTAAGTGCAAAGGTGAATTGATCAACATGGTTATAATTATTGTTTATATAAATTCTGAAATGATTATATATTTCTTTGAGATATGAATATCTTTGGCCCGTAGTGCAAAAATGACCTGTTGTTGAATATCTTTGGCATGTAGTGCAAAGATGGTATGTTGATGAATATCTTTGGTCCGTAGTGCAAAGATGAATTTATTAGTATGATTATGAACATGAATTGTGATTTGGTATAACCATGATATTTGATGTTTCAGGTGATGAAAATTATTTTTGTCCTGGATGAAAAAAAAAAGAATTTAGAACAACAATTACTTTTATGAGTTATACATGTGATTGTGGACAGGAATTATTGATTGATGTTACAGGGATAAAACATTGTTGGTGGACTTTTAATATGGAGAAGATAATAGACTTTATGGTCTATTTGACTCTTCTAATGGATTGCTCGTTCCGCTGCAACTATGATTGAAAAGTTTTATCATCTACCATATGTTCTAAATCTCTGATTTATTACTGTTGAAGGCTATTGATAAATTATTTATCTTTAGTCATGATATTCTTTACTGGGCTAGTTATGCTCACCCTTTTGCTTCACAATTCCTTTTCAGGTAATAAGAGTGTAGCTAGGTCGAGCGAGAGTAACGGGGAAATAGAACGGTGGTCTCTAGCGGTGGAGGTTCTCCCTAAGAAGTATAGAAAAGTGTTGTATACATCATTTAGTAGTTATATTTGGTGAATTAAATAGGGTAAGGCGAACCCAACGTTGGAAGGATGTTTTACCACTATCATACAAGATGTCTAATGATATACAATCTCGTATCATCATAAGACAGGGTTGTGCTCATCCACTTGCTGAGTATATTTACGAGCACTACCTATATAATCTTGGTGTTTGTTTGGAGTTTAATTCCTAATTAGAGACAGTGGAGATAATGATATGTCAAGAAAAGACTCACCATTGGGAAGAATATGATAGTAATCTTCTCGTTTTTCTTTGGGGTCTATTGGGTCAACCAAGGATAATTCTGTGGGCATATGATATCTATCATAACCTAGACGCATGGCCTCCCATGTACGAAGGTTTCCTTGAGCACTTCCCAAATATTTTAATTTCTAAAATAGTTGTAGATTGTACCTTTATGTAAGGTATCACTGTGAGGTATTGTCCATAGTTGGGACATGAGTCATAGTTGGTATTAAAACCCACAGTATATGTGTTGTTGTATTTTGCACGATAATTATAGTAATAAAGTTTTAGTTATTTTCTGTACCATGTATTTGGCGACTCAGAATAGGTTGGATGAATTGGACCTATTTTGGGGGCGTCACACCAAACCTCTCCTTGACAGAACTTTCTAGACATTGCCAATAATGCTATCTAATAATATTATTCAAATAATATGAATTATTGATCTGATAATGGGCAATACAGTGTAATAGCAATTATTGAAACAACAATAATATAAAATATCAACGCAGCAATTATTGAATCAATAAAATAAAATATTGAACAGTAACTACTGTAACAATTATTGAGTAGTGCCTTCTTACGTAAGGATCAATAATTTAACAATACTGTGCAATATCGTGTGCTATTGTGCAACCACGCGTATTACTGTATTTTAACTACCGGGTATTCCAACAGTGTTAACGGTAATAGCTATGCCGTTAATTATAAAAACTCAATTTTTATCGTTATCCTCATCCGACTATTTTTCGTTATGGGGCCCACAAATAGCTGCGCCGTCGTACGAATATTCCCCGACAGAAAGAATATTCCACTACCAAACGAATATTCCCCGACAACAATGAATATTTAATAACCACTTGTTTATTTTGCAAAATTTGTACATTTCACCCATAACTAAAGTATTATATCAAATTAATACCTTATTATTCATAATAATAATTAGAGAAAATTTAATTTTATTCATTAATAAATTGGGATCTTACACTTTTTACAAATGAGAAGAAAAGGAATATTTTTCATGTTTCCAAGGGCCTTGACACTTGGTTAAAAGGTGTCCTCGTATCTACAAAAAAGCTGCCTTGTCCTTAGACGGGAAAGGTTGGCCTAAAGTTAACCACGCCCCGCTAGAGATCTCAGCCCGCCCCGGCCCCAACCACCTCTACCGGCTGGGGTGGGTAGTCTTAATTTTGCCGATTGGTTTTTGGATATCAATTAAATTTGGGTGAAAAAAAGGAGATGGGTCGTCGTCAAGAAAGGGTTAGCCCACATGATGATCCATTCCTGGCATGTTGTTGCTGTCCCTGTTTAATTTACAGGCAGTATGGTTGGAGGTGCTTGTTCGCTGCTTGTTACCCTGTTTTGCAGTGCTTTGGATTGGCTGACCGTATACATCACCACCACCAGCACCACAGCCATTTTGACTGATGACACCACCGTGTTAGTTAGTTCTTTATTAATTCAATTCAGCTCATATTTTAAGTTTTTATGCATAATCAATTTGCCCTACATTTCTTGGTTCATGCGTGGGTGGGTGGGGGTGGGTGGGTAGGTGGGTAGGGTGCGGGGGTGGGTGGCGTGGGATAGGGGGTAGGGGTAGGTAGGGGTTGGTAAGGTAGGTAGGCGTGGGTGAGTGGGTAGGGTGGGGGTGGGTAGGGTACGTGGGGTGGTGGGTGATGGGTGGGGGTGGGGTAGGGTGTGGGGATGGGTGGGGTGGAGTGGTGGGTGATGTTGGGGTGGGGGTAGGTGGGTAGGGTAGGGTAGAGTAGGGTAGGTTAGGGTAGGGTGGGTGAATGGGGTGGGTGATATAGGGGTAGGGTAGGGTTGGGTGGGTGGGGTAGGGTTGGGTAGGGTGTGGGGATGGGTGGGGTGGGGTGGTGGGTGATGTTGGGGTGGGCGTAGGTGGGTAGGGTAAGGTAGGGTAGGGTGGGGTGGCGTAGGGTGGGTGGGGTGAGATAGGGGTAGGGTGGGTGAGTGGGTGGGGTAGGGTGGGGTGGAGTTGGGTGGGGGTAGGGTGGTATAATAGTGTAGCACTCAACGGAGAAATAAATTAGGAAATAAAGTGCACAATTTAAATTAAAAAGTGTTATATAAATATGGGTCGAAAAATGGTTAACTGGTTCAGAACCATAACCGACCTGAATAAATATGGGTCCAAACTATAACCGACCTGAATAAATAAAAATGGTTAACCAACCTATTTGGTTCCAGTTAATATGGTTTGACCCAACAGTTAACTAATTATATTGTTAGGTCTAGTATAGATTATTATTTCTTTTCTTCTATTAAGTAATGCTGAATATTCTCTGTTTCTTGAAAATGCATTGTTAGGGTTTGGCTTGCTTCTCTGAATAATCGTTGTACACCTTGGAAATTAGGAGGGATATAATGTTTGTTTTGGTAAAATGAGTCAAAAACATTATAGAGTTGAGACATTAGAATAATGAAATTATGAGTATAGAAACTGAAAGATTAGTTAAGAAAAGATTTCAAAATGAAAGAGAATAAGCAAGTTTTAGAAACAAAAACAAACCGTCAACTAACAGAAAAACGATTACCAGATTAACCTCAAAACAGCTAAAAGCTAATGCGTACAAAATTCTCTAACACCATTTGGCTTTTCTCTATCATACTTGTTCTTCCTAATTCCCTCCTCTAGCCTCTAGGATGTGATTAGTTTCGACATTTCATCAATTGACCTCTCAATTTCTTCACGTCAGATTGCTTAAGGGGCTTTAGCATGGACATCTGAGCTCCTCCTTCTAAGCACCTGCATGCATAGAGAATAAATAACTTGGAAAGAAAAGAAAAACAAACTGTATAAAATATAGGTCAGGTCATAGATAATTACTTACTTGTTAATACGTGTTGGGATGTTCTCAGAGGACATTATCGCAACTGGAACTTCCTTCAAGATAGATGATTCCTGCTTGCAGAATAACATTGATGGCAAAATTATTTCCCTGAACACATTGTTCTACTACTCTGTAAAGGTGAAATGCCTAGGAAACTTTTCCTTTTTAAATCCCTTGAAAACAGAAAAAATACCTTAATTTTCTTGAGTAGGTCGTAGCCGGTCATTCCTGGCAGACAGTAATCTGTAATTATCATATTCACCTTTGAACCCTGTAATCATGTAGCCAGCGAAAAACTTTTGAGGAAAAATATCATGAATTTCATAGGGATGAAAATACAAACCGAGAGAGTTTTAAGGATTTTAGAGGCCCCGGGTCCATCACAATAATGTTACATTTACAATTTTACATTGAATAATTGTCCAAAACTAGCCCAAACATGAAGAGATCTCATATTGAAAATGTACATCTAAAATAGGGGAAAGCAAACATCCACAAATATTGTTCAATCCTGTTCTTTTTATGTAAAATATATATAAAAAAAAAAATTCTTTCTTCATTAAGTTACGGGGGCAAAAATTAGCATCAAATAGACAAATATGAGTAGTTTTGTCAAAGAAGACTGGAAGTGACCAAAAGTTATATATACATTATCTGTCTGACAAGCAAGTCACTTACGCTGCCATTCAAAGTGTTTTCTTGATCATCTCTCAAGCCCAGATACTCCAATGCCCTCAACCCATTTTCTGCAGTAGTCACTGAAGCAGAATATGATTCAGTTAAAGAATATATTGGGGTGCCAAAATTTAAATTTTCACATAATTTATCTTTACACATTAGCCAGAGCATATACATAATAATGCACAGTAAGGGGAATGCGACCATAAATAGCAATGCAAATATATATATATATATATATATATATATATATATATATATATATATATATATATATATATATATATCAAACTGCAACTAACTGCATATACATAACTCACAGAATGAGTTATACATTTTGCTTTTCCTTTTCAGGGTTCAGGTTTCTGTTGTTTGAGTCTGTGCCCATGTTTTTCCTAGTCCTGATTAGTTAATGTGTTGGTACAATGGTATTTTAAGACGGTATAAAATGTATGAAAAGAACTACAACCTTATTATTGTCAATGAAACTAGTAACAATAACAACATTAATCTAGCAAGTGATTCCAAAACTGTGTATACTTTTGACAAACACAGAAGAACAAATCAAAGACGAGTAAATAGAGTTAATGTGTATTTAATTCCAAACATAGAGAATTTATTATTTCTATATACAAAAATGGCTTTTTCTAATTTCATGGAACTTTTAATATTTCTTCTCTATAAAGATTAAGAAATAAAAACTGGAACCATACAAAAACAATTATTGAATGTTAGTATGAAGCAAGAAAGATTGACAACCGATAGTACAAATCCAACAACTAAAAGGGGAAGAGTGAGAGAATGAGACGAGTACCTTTGCAGGAGGAGTTTTTGAGGAGTTTTTCCACTATTTTGCGATCAATGAGATTGTCATCAACAGCTTGTACATGGGGTTCTTGTTCATCCCCATGAACATGATCCACCTGCAACTGCTTTCCCATTGATAAAGAATAAGTAGCAGAAACACCAGCACCGTCCATTTCCTCTCTAAATTCCCAAAACCCAATGAATAAATTGATAAACCCCAATTTCTGTCAAAAAAACAACTACTCGAAGAAGCAGTCAAAACCAAAACAATGACAAGTTCGAATGAAAGAATAAAGTGATCGTGTGTGTATATATATATATATATATATATATATATATATATATATATATATATATATATATAATGTATAGGTGATGGAAAAAAAAAGGAGAATCAACTTAATAAAATCAAAGGGTGGTCACAAATATTTCGTGATCCTTTTGGGTTCTGACGATCCGATGCAGTCCCCCTACCCATATCCACTCTACCCTCTCCATCCTCTCTCTGTATATCTATAATTCTATATATAGATATGTATAATTTTTTGGTCAACTGGCTAGAGATATTAAGAGATAAGTAAATATCATTTTTGTTATAAAACTTTAGCAAAGTATAGAAATATACTCTTATAATTGTTGCATAAATTTAGAGAGAATAAGTAAGAGATAAAGAGAGAAAACTTTCTAAGAATTTTCTCTTCTGTTTTCATTCAGCATTCATTCATTTATATAGGGAATGCATGAGTCACGGGTGAGGAAAGAATACTTCACGGGAGGAAGAGAAGAAAGGAGAAGCAAGAAGGAAATAAGGGAGCTAGATTCCCTCCTGAGGAGGTAATCCAATCAATCCATACATTACAACACTTCCCCTGATTATCTACGATAGAAGATTATGTCTCATTAAAAACCTTGTTAAGAAAACCCAGTGGGAAAAACTTAACGAAGAGAAAAAGAGTACATATCTTTTATATAAATATCTTAATTGACTGCCTCGTTAAAACCTTGTCAGGAAAAATTCATTGGGATAAAAATCGTGACTAAGGAAAAAGAGTACAGTCTTCCCCTCAAAAGGAATTCATTACTCCTTAATGAAATGTTGTCATAATTCTTTCAGTCGACACATTCCAATCCTTTTTCTAAGTTTTGCAAACATTGCATTTGGTAGCGACTTTGTGAATAAGTCGGTTAGATTATCACATGATCGAATTTGATGCACATCTATATCACCCTTCTTTTGTAGCTCATGTGTGAAAAAGAATTTAGGTGAAATGTGCTTTGTTCTATCTCCCTTGATGTACCTTCCTTTAAGTTGAGCAATGCATGCAGCGTATACATAATTGTAGGAATGCCTTTGATTGATGGTAATCCACATGACTTTTGAATATGCTGTATAATTGATCTCAACCAAACACACTCACTACTTGCTTCATGTATAGCGAGAATCTCTGAGTGATTTGAAGATGTAGCTGTCATGGTTTGCTTTGTGGATTTTCAGGATATAGTTGTGTCACAATATGTAAATATATAACCTATTTGTAATCTTCCATTATGTGGATCTGATAAATATCCTGCATCGGCATATCCAACCAATTGTGACGTTGAATTTCTTGGATAAAATAACCCAAGATCTATACTTCCACGGAGGTATCTCAAAATGTGTTTGATCCCATCCCAATGTCTCTTAATCGGAGAAGAACTGTATCTTGCTAACAAGTTAACAGCAAAAGTAATATCAGGTCGTGTACAGTTTGCAAGATACATAAGAACACCTATTGCACTTAGGTATGGAACTTCAGGTCCAAGAACCTCTTCCATTGCACTTAAGTATGTAACTTCAGGTCCAAGAACTTCTTCCCCACTTTCTAGAGGTCGAAATGGATCTTTATCAACTTCTAAAGATTGAACAACCATCGGGATAGCCAAAGGATGAGCTTTATCCATATGAAAACGACTGAGAATATTTTCAGCATATGTGGATTGATGAACAAAAATTTCAGATGCTAAATGCTCCACTTGTATTCCCAAACAGAATTTTGTCTTTCCAAGATCTTTCATTTCAAATTCATCTTTTAAATAAGTAGTAGTTCTTGTGAGTTCTTCAGGAGTACCTACAAAATTCAAATCATCCACATATACAACAATGATGGAAAATTCACTTTGTGATTTCTTAATAAAAACACATGGATATACATGATCATTTATTTATCCATCTTTTATTAAATAATCACTAAGTCGATTATACCGCATAAGACCAGACTGTTTCAACCCATACAATGAGCGTTGTAACTTAATTAAATATATGTGACTGGGCCTTTGTGATTCAGCCATTTTCAATCCTTCAGGGATTCTCATGTAAATCTCACTATCAAGTGAGTCATATAGGTATGTTGTTACAACATCCATCAGACGTGTTTCCAAACCTTCCATGGTTGTCATACCTATCAGAAAGCGAAAAGTGACTCCATCCATTACGTACTGGAGAGTCTGTATTCTGATAATCAATACCAGGTTTTTGTGAAAACCCTTGAGCTACAAGTCGGGCTTTATATCTCACAATTTCATTTTTCTCATTTCGCTTTCGTACAAATACCAATTTATTTCCAAACGGGATTACACCTAGCGGTGTTTGAACTACTGGTCCAAATACTTCTCTTTTCAATAGAGATTATAGCTCAGTTTGAATAGCATCTTTCTATTTTGGCCAATCTTTTCTTTTCTGACATTCTTCCACGTTTTGTGGTTCAGGATCCGTGTCAGGAATCAAAGTAATATCTGATGCTATAGAGAAAGCAAATATATCGTCAATCATGACTTTATTTCGATCCCTTATTTTCTCATCATGTATATAATTTATTGAGATCTCTTAGTGTTCATCTCTTATCCCTTCACTGAGATTTTGAACCTCTTCTGGGGCTATTCCCACTTTTAGAATAAGTGCTACTTCTGGAGCGGTTTGTACCTCTTCTGGGGCTATTCCCACTCTTGGAATAAGTGCTACATCTGGAGCTGGTATTCCTTCTGGGATTCCCTTATTTGCTTTTAATTTTTGTGGTACAGTGTCTTTTGCACCAATCGATCTTCCACGCTTATGGTGTGGTTCAGATTCTTCTATTACCTTATTTGTCAATTCTTCAAGAATTGATTTTTCAATAGGTATTTCTATCTCTGCTGGAGTATTCACTGCAGGTGTATATAACTTTATCACTTTTTTAGCATCATTAAATGCATCTGGCATTTGATTTACAATATTTTATAAACAAATAATTCTTTGAACTTCAATTTCACATTGTCCTATACGAGGATCATGTGAATTTAATTCTGATGCATTCCATAATATGTCAGAGGATTTTTTTTTATTTAAAACTTTTCCTCCTCCTAATAGTGGAAATACAGATTCATCAAAATGACAATCTACATAACGTGTAGTAAAAATATCTCCAGTTAAAAGTTCAATGGAGATTCTAATAATCATTAAAAGTCATTGATAAAAATTCAGCTGCGTTATCAAGTCGAATTGACTTGATTGGATTATCCGAGAACTGAGCCCGTAACTTGATTATTTGAGAAAGAAGTTTTGAGAAAGCAAAATTTTGAGAAGAGAGAAGACAAACATGAGACCATCTAGTTGAAACATCTATTAAACCCATGAAATATCGAAATGGGCCAGACAATGAGTGAATAGGTCCACAAATGTCTCCTTGAATTCTCTCTAGGAATTTTGGGGCTTCTTTATAAACTTTTACTGGTGATGGTCGAACAATTAATTTTCCTCGAGAACACGCAGCACAATGAAATTCACTACTAGGAAAAACTTTTTTATTTTCGAGAGGATGACTAGTAGAATTTTCAATAAGACGACGCATCATAGAAGTACCTGGATGACCGAGTCTTTCATGCCAAAGCATAAAGGATTTGGGATCTAGAATTTTTGGAATCATAACAGTATGAAACTTAATTGCTCTAATTTTCATAGTATATAATCCAGAAAAAAGTGAATGAAGTTTTTCTAGGATATTCTATTTTTCAGAAATAGTAGAAGTGATGAGAAGATATTCATTAAGGATGGTCTGACACATGTAAAAACATAAATAAGAAAAGTTACATTTCATATATAATTTTATTAATGATAAACACATACCACATATAGAATGAAAACAAATAATATTATACATGCAGGGTGTTTAATTAAAATAATAATTAAACGATATCCCAAAAGATACTTTTCGAAGGTTCAGTAATATCAACAACATTTTCTTCATTGTTGGTCATTGGTGGAACATCAACAATATCCAATTGATGATTAATGTGACGCCCCCAAAATTAGGTATACGTCACCCATCTTGGGTCGCCAGATACATGGTACAAAATTCAAATACAACTTAATTATACATCATGAGCTGCGAGTTTGAATACAAATATTTTCTACTAGAGAGTATAAAAATTCAAAAGGAGTCCTCATTACAATTATTATCACACTATTTCACAGAATAGTGAGGACTACTAATGTTATCCACTGGACCATAACTCCGTTCTCCGACTAGTCCCTGGTACGTTATCATTTCCTGAAGAAAACAGTGAAAAAAATGGTGAGCTCAACTAGCCCAGTAAGAAATATTATGACTAAGATAATGCAGAATAAATTATCGTTAGCCTTCAACAGTGTTAAACTGATACAATATAATAGACATCAAGTTTAACTGCAGCGGAACAAGTAATCCATTAAAAGAGTCAAGTAGATAATGAAATCTACTATTTTTTATGATTTAAAAAGATTTTTCATCACTTTTATCGCTGATACTCAACTTAATAAATAAACCACATCTACTAATCATCCCTGTACTACGAGCCAAAGATATTCCTTAAATCATCAACGATCACATCTATACCGAATAATCCCTGGTCATAATCATACCAAGTCCATCTATGCACTACAGGCCACAGATTATTTTATCCACATCATTTGTAACATTACGGTCATGATTACACCGAATAATCCCTGGTCATAATCATACCAAGTCCATCTATGCACTACAGGCCACAGATGACTTTCAACATAATATAAACATGAGGATGATGACAATGACATAATATTCAATAAAACAAGTTCAAGAATTAATTTATCCAAGAACCAATAACGTCCAAATTGTCAACATGATACTGCTTTGTAGAGTAAAATTCAAGAATGCTCAGAAAAATATTTCTATGAAAAGATATTGGATGAAGCGCAATATCAAGGATATTCTACTAATTTCATGGAGTATAGAAGTCAAAACTTTAACCAACTGAGTATAATAACGAATGATAAATAACGGAACCAGGTCCGGTGTAAAACACACAGACAGGATATTCCGGCAGAATAAAGAAGAATGTCACCAAGTATAGGGTAGACCGCGTATACAGGTTATTCCAACAGAAATAAAGAATGGAATAACATAATGAATTTCACCAAGTATAGGGTATGCCGCGTATACAGGTCATGTATAGGGTATGCCACTTTTACAGGTTATTCCAACAGAATAATAAAAAATGGAATAACAGAAGTTCTCTTCAAGAAGAAAGAATAACACCCCTTACCATAAAAGAACTGAATATAGAAGTATTGAAGTAGCAGAATACTCTTCTTCTTTCTCTCTATAATTTCTCTCTATAGTTTCTCTCTCTAGAGTTCAGTGAATTCGTAAGAAAATAATGAAGGAATGAGCTTCTATTTATAGGAAAATAGAATGCATAGTAACTAATCCATGAACGGTCCAGATTGATTTACTTTAATCTGACGGTCCATATTTAAAGAAAAATATTTTAAATAAAATATAATATATTCTATTTATAGAATAACTTTAATAAAGTATTCTGTTTTATATAAAAAGATGTTTCTGTTTTATTACGTTAATAATACGAATAAAACAAAACGTCATTATCACTTTTTATTTTATATAAAAAGATGTTCTGTTTTATTACGTTAATAACAAAACGTCATCATCGTTATAATAATTCATATTATTAATCGACAATAATGGAATCAAACTGAGTGACTTCTCACATAAATATCAATAATCAATACCGTGTGTTACTATGCAACCACACGTATTACTGTACTTTTACTACCGAGTAGTTCAACAGTATCAACGGTAAAACTTCCGCCGTTATTTCAATAAAATATTTTTGTCGTTTTCTCAATCCAACAATAATTCTGTTGTGGGGTCCACCAATGATGTACCGTCGTACAAATATTTCCCGCCTAATTGAATATTTCCCGTAAATAGTAACTCGTGAATAGTAACTCGTGAATAGTAACTCGTGAATAGTACTATGACAAAAAGTGTCCCAAATACTCGAGTGAACAATACTAGAGTGAATAGTAACCGGGTATTTTATGACAACTTTTCTACTTTAAAAAATTTTCACATATCACCTTTAACTTTAACCTTTTATCAATTTAACCATTTACCAAAATAGAAAAATTGAATACTTTTATTTCATAAAATTCGGGGTCTCACAATTAACAAAGTTTGTTTCTTCCTTCATTACTTTGTTCTTTTGAGACTCCTAGAATAAATTAACCAGATGTCTCGGCGTACGACAGGTACGTGACCAATGCCCATTCATCCCACACCTAAAACAAACATCTGGTTTGTTTTTTATCTGTGTTGCATTTTTTTATTTTTACCCGACTCAGACACTTGCCACTTCTGGTGGCCTGAATTGTCGCAGTTCTGGAATTTGTTGTTATGATGGCCTCGTTTATTTTTTCATCCCCAAGACTTCTTATTATATGATCATCTATTGTCACGTTTATTCTTCTGGAATGACGTGCTGTTAATATCTGGCAATGGGGTAGCACCCGTTGGCCGTACTTGATGGTTTTTCAACAACAATTCATTATTCTTTTCTGCAACCAGGAGGATAGACAATAAGTCACTGAATTTTGTGAACTTACTATGTCTATATTATTGCGACAGAATCATGTTGGTGGGATAAAAAACTGAGAGCGTTTTCTCTAACATTTGAGTTTTAGAAACTGGATCTCCGCACAAAGTCAAAGTAGAGGTTATTCTATAAACATTGGAATTATATTCCATAATTGATTTGTAATCTTGTAGCCTTAAATTAAGCTACTCAAATTTGGCATTAGGGAGAACAACAAATTTTTGGTGGTCAAATCTTTCCTTCAGCTGTGTCCATAAAGACAAAGGATCTTTAACTGTTAAATACTCAGTCTTTAATTCTTCATCAATATGGTGACGAAGAAAAATTATGACTTTTGCATTTTGTGCCGAAGTTGCTGTATTTTCTGATTCAATGGTCCTTTCTAACTCATTTGCACTAAGGTGCAATTCTGCATAAAGTACCCAAGCCAAATAGTTGTCTCCACAGATTTTCAAAATAGAAAAATCTATTTTTGCCAAGTTTGCCATCTATTCTGGATTAAAACACAATTTTATTATTTATTAAAATAATAAATAATTGCATGTATAAAACAGAAAAAAAAAACTATACCACAACCTCAAGTGGTGATAAAATGTAAATATAAATATTCTTATACTTACGTTATTAGCATATTATTTTAGTAAAAAGAATATGCAATCGTTAATATATATATATATATATATATATATATATATATATATATATATATATATATATATATAACTGCAAATGAATCTTCACCCGCTATGCGGTAATCCACGTAGACAGATTATTTTCACAATTTAATAAAGAATTAATACGAATGATCATTCACCATGCATGCGATAGACCGCATAGACATGTTATTCCAACAGAATAATAAATAATGGAATCAGGTCATGCGTAATACGCACAGACAGGATATTCCAACAGAATAATAAAGAATGTAATAACAGAAGAATTTCACCATGTATAGGGTAGTCCGCGTATACAGGTTATTCCAACAATTTAATAAGAAATGAATACAAATGATTATTCGCCAGGTATACGGTATTTCACATATACAGGTTATTCCCATAATTTAATAAGCGGTAAAAAGGTTCTTACCAAGTCTTGTAAGATCAACAAGGATATATGGTACCACTGTAAATAACAGAATTTAAAAATGGACAATAAAACATAAATATAACTTGACAGCTAATATAATAGGCGGCAAAGCCAGGCTAATTGTAAGAATAACATTATACTATTGGTGGTATAGTCAAACCGGTAGTATAATAATAAATTGCAAGAATTTAAAGGCAATTATAAGAATAAAATTATATTATTGGTGGTATAGCCAAACCTGTAATATAATAATAAATTGCAATAATTTAATTTTATCGTCTCAGTTGGTTAGAGCTTCGTGCTGATAACATGTTATAAAACTTGAGCAAAGTGTAGAAATATACTCTTATAATTGTTGCATAAATTTAGAGAGAATAAATAAGAGATAAAGAGAGAAAATTTTCTGAGAATTTTCTCTTCTGTTTTCATTCAGCATTCATTCATTTATATAGGGAATGCATGAGTCACGGGTGAGGAAAGAATACTTCACGGGAGGAAGTGAAGAAAGGAGAAACAAGAAGGAAATAAGGGAGCTAGATTCCCTCATCAATCCATACATTACAACAATTTTAAATATATATATTTTTTGGTTAAGATATCGTTATTAATGATTTAAATTTATATTTTTATTCAGACGATGATAAATTTTTACCGAATCCAAGTAATTATGGAGTCGTTATAAAGAAGAATAAGTCTTGGCAGACATGAAAATTGGACATGTTTATTTGACATTTTACAATTTTTTTTTTTTTGGCTAGTGACCCTTAAAAAATGTATACTATTTATTCCAACAGGAATTTTTAAAAAATATAGTGTTTTATGTGTAATTTGGATACATATACAAATACATGGTTATACAGAAAGACATCTCATCTATAAAGAAAGACATCTCATCTATGATCTACTCCTATACAGTAGTATTACCATCAATCAATATATCAGTATCAGTATCTGGCCACTGGCCTATGAGATTCTCCAGCTCATCCTGCAAAATCCAAATCTCTTTCTCTCTTTGGTTATTCTTTTATTAAAGGAAAAGGATATCGATATTTCCAACCCAATAGCTGTTAATTTGGTGGCTTGAACATGTAGTACCATGTTATTTAAAAAAATTATATTACCACTACATGTTGGATTATCATTTTTTGGGCTCAAAGTATCACTTTCGTTTTAGGGTTAATTACATGTTATAGTACATTTTTAAAAGTAATTACAAAAATCTTACATTCATAAAATAATTACAAAAATATTACACTTTTGTAATTATGAGTCCTTAATTTAAGGGATTATTAATGAGACATATTTTTTAAAATGCGTGATAACCGCCGTATATTGTTTGTAGGACTCTTCGTCTTCTTTACACGCTAAAACCCTCTTTTCTCTTTCCTCTTTTTTCTTTCCGTTCGTCTCTTGCCGGTCTCTCGTCGTTCGTCTCTTGTCGGTCTCTCGCCGTTCGTCTTTTTCTCGAAGTTCATAGTCATTTCGTTTGTGTTTTGTTTTCTTCACCATCGTTGTTTCTTGTTATCGTGATTACATAGTGTTCCAGTTGGTTTATTCTTCTTCGCTTTCGATTCTGGTTGTGTATATTTTCAGGTCAGTTATTTTGAAATAGTTTAACGTATTATATATTAATGTAGTTTATCAGTCGAATGTATTATTGATTATTGTGTGGGTTTGTGTTATTTTTTATTTTTTGTATAGAATGGTTGATACAAGGAAGAAGGATGGGAAGAGGAAGAGAATATCGGAGCGTTATTCTGTCAAGGAAGTGAAGAAGTATGCTGTTGATAGGAAGGGGAAGGAAAAGGATGTAGGTCGGAAATCGAGTAAGAATGAGAATAGGCTGGTGATACACAGTGATTTGAAGCATTCTGAAGTGCAGTCAGATTCTCAGTTTGATATTCCTGTAGTTAAGACCAAAGGTCAAGTGCTTATCCAGAATATAATTCCAACACAGAGAATTTTAAAGGTGTGTTAATTTAAATTTTCTTATGGTTACTATTATATAATTATTTGGTTACTTATTAGTATGTATTTGGTTACTGTAAAATCATAATTATTTTGTTACTTATTAGTATGTATTTGGTTACTGTAAACTTATAATGATTTGATTACTTATTAGTATGTATTTGGTTACTGTTATATTATATTAGTGTGTTACTTTTATGGGTTGGTTACTTATTAGTATATATATATATATATATATTTGGTTACTGTGATTTTTTTATTAGTATGTATTTGGTTAATGTAAAATCATAATTATTTGGATACTTGTTAGTATGAATTTGGTTACTGTAAACTTTTAATGATTTGGTTACTTATTAGTATGTATTTGGTTACTGTGATATTATATTTTGGTTACTGTTATATCAGGTTTTGGTTACTACCATATTACAGTTTGGTTACTAGTTTGTATTATTTGATTTATGTTAATGTTTCATTGAAGAAAACTGTTTGTTACTTTTTATTATATTTGTTTACTATGTATTTGTTTAGTTTATTCAGTTTGCTTAAATTAATATTGATTACATTATATGGTTAGTGACGTAATGTTGACTTGATTACATTCAGTTTGCTTATGGTTACCATCATGTAATTACTTGGTTACTTGTTAGTATGTATTTTGATACTGTAAGCTTATTATTTTGATACCATTTATGTTTTCTTAAGTTGGGAATTTGGCTTCCTTTTTATGTTGTTATGTTTAATATGTTTTTGCCTAGTATACATGGTTTAATAAACTGGGTTTAGTGTATAGGTTGTTTATGTATTGGTTACCATTAAAGATTGTTTAGTTACCATTATAGAATTATTCGGTTACTTGTTTAGTATGTATTTGGTTACTGGGTTTAGTGTATATTACAATTTTTGGTATAAATTTTTTTATATTGGTTACTAATAACTGTTTAATTCTGATTTTGTGTATTTACAGTTATTGGATTTGGTTATTGTTATCTAAATATTTGGTTACTTATTGTGTTATATTTTTGTTACTATTTTTTTGTTTTAGTCGTCTTTAATTTATGTTTTGGTTAATTTTATATATAACTGTTTGGTTACTGCATAAAATGATATGTATTATTTATAGGTTGATTCTATTTTTTTATTTTCCTTATCTTTTGTCCATTTGTACAGTGATTGCGGGATGTTTACGATTTGTTTTGCTGAGCATGTCATTCACCAGAAGTTTGATAAAATTCCTATTCCATTCCCTATTGCGAAATATCGGAAGAAGTTATGCACAAACCTATACATTCATGCGAGGAACAAACAGTTGGATGGATATGAGACTGACAGAGAATTCTCAGGAAGATTTGTTCCAGATTTTGATTAGTTCGGAACTTGTTGTTGTCTTTATGAATTGTTTTATGTACCAATTTGATGAAATATACATTTTGGTAACCAAATTTGTATAAAAGGGTAACCAGCTAATGTTTTGATAGTAAACAGAGATTTATAATATTGTATCTGGACATATAACAATTGTTAAATGTATATGTGTGATTATACATTGGTTGTCTAAAGGAACAATATCACTTTAATTATATGTGAGATTGTTTATGTTTTGGCTACCATTAAATTTTGTTTTGATTACTTTATCTAATTATTTGGTTACTTGTTTGTTATATTTTGTTTACTGTTATAACAAATAAGTAACCAAATAGTTTAATGTTATGGTCACCATATTTTTTATATTTAGAACAATTATCAAGTGCACAGTGTACTCTTAATGTAAATGCACTATATCAGGGTTTGTTGATAGTAAGTTGTGTTTGCTGCATTATTTAAGATGTTCAATTGGTAACCAAATATGTATTAAAAGGTAACCAACTATTGTTTTGATAGTAACCACAGAGTTACAAACTTATTTTAGGACATATATCAATTGTGAAATATAAACAAACAATATCACTTTCAATAATATGATATATTATTAAATAATAATATATCATTAAGTTGTGTTCACAGGTTATTTTATATTAAATAATAATATGATATATTGTTAAATAATAGTATGATATATTATTAAATAATAATATATTAAATAATAATATGATATATTATTAAATAATAGGATGTTGTGTTCACAGGTTGTTTTATGTTTTTGTTACCATTAAAACATATTATGGTTACTGTTATGTAACTATTTGGTTACTGCTATATAACTATTTGGTTACTTATAATATTTAAGTTGTGGTAAACAAATTTACATAAAAATATTTTAGAATATTTAACAATTGTACAATGTATATATATGTGTGCTTTATATTGGAAACTCATAATGAAATCATAAATCAAAATATTAATCAATAACATCAAGTTCTTTGTACACAATAAAAAATGTATATATATGTGTTCTTATATTTACACTCTTAATGTAATTGCAATATATCAGACCTTTTTTGGTCTTAAAACAGGTGGATTATTGCATGTTTTCCTGTTATGCCCTTTTTCTTGACACCTGCTGCATTTGTTTTGAATTTTTATTTCAGATCCGTGTTTGTACCTCCCTATTTTTGGTCTTCCCGCTGGTCTTCTTGTGTTCGGTAGTTTTACACATATGTTTCTTACTTTATCTGGTATATCCCAGTTTTCTTTGTCGTCTAACGGCATGATGGAAGCTGAATATGTGTCAACCAAAGTTGTTTTATAGTAATTTTTCGAGCAAAAATCATAACAGCTCAAATTTCGTTTGTTCATAACAGCAGTAGCGTGTGGACAAGGCATCTCATAGTACTGAAATTTACGACATGTGCATGTCTTTTGTTCGATGTCCACAATATATTGTTTGGCGACATCGTAAACAGTGAAAATCACTAAGTTTGATGTCTCAACCTATAACAAAAATAAAATGTTGTTAGTAACCAGTATAATGATTCACAGTAACCAACTCAGTAGCAGTAAGTAACCAAACAAGCATCCGTTAGTAGCCAAACAAGCATCAGTTAATAACCAGTATAGTGATACAGAGTAACCAAACAAGCATCAGTTAGTGACCAGTATAATGATACATAGTAACAAACTCAGCAGTAGTCAGTAACCATTATAATTATATGCAGTAAGCAATTAAGTATTAGTTAGTAACCAATATAATATTTCATAGTAACCAAATTACCATTAATTAATGAACAAGTCAGTATTATTCAGCAATCATTATAATTTTGCACAGTCAACAAATAAGCATTAGTCAGTAACCAATTCATCATAAATTAGTAATATTATGCAGTAACCAAGACAATATTAGTCATTAACCAGTTCAATGTTACATAGTATCCAACTCAGCAGTATGCAGTAACCTTTATAATGTTATAAAATAACAATTAAGTATTAGTTAGTAACCAATATAATATTACATAGTAACCAAGATAACATTAGTCAATAAATAATTCAACATTAATTAGTAATATTATTCAGTAATCAAGAAAGCATTAGTAAGTAACTAATACAATTTAAAATATGATGCAATAATTTATAATTTGTATTAGTTACCAATTCAATATTATTTAGTAATTTTATGCAGTAACCAAGGCAACATTAGTCAGTAACTAAGACAGCAATAGACAGTTTAATGTTTCGCAGTAATCATAACAGAATTGTCAGTAACCAAGACAGTATTAGACAGTAACAAATATAATGTTAATTAGTAACCAAATAAAAATTAGTAAGTAACCAAGTCATTATTTTTCAATAACCAAACAGCATTGTTAAGTAATATTATTCACTAATCATTATAATATTATACACAACCAACTCAGTAATATACAGTAACCATATAATGTTACACAGTAACCGAATCAGCATTAATTAGTAACCAATATATTGTTACACATAATCCAATACATCATTCGATAGTAACCAAGACAACATTAGACAGTATCCAAAAATAACATTAGAGAGTAACCAACAGTTGTATGAAGGTAACCAAATTTTTTGATGAGTAACCATTAATTTTTAAAAAAATCAGTAGAACTCATTTAAAAATTATAAAGCTATCAAATAAACATTATTTAGCAAACACATACAGAATAAACAGTAACCAATTTATATATATTTAGTAACCATAATAGAAAACATATCAATGAATGAACAAATCGTTACAGGAATGCATACGAACTTTAAACTCACATACCTCAGTGTTCATAATTGTATCGAAGTTGTTGTGATTGTTTTTGGTTACTGAACTTGAAGTTGATGATAATTTTGTATGCTATTTCGTCTTCTCTGATCTTAGATGTTTGTCTCGATCTCAGAGGCGAGTCCAAAGGCAAACGTCGACAGAAGATTTGGCTTTCTCCGATATCAAAGTTGCATGGTGTGTTCGATTGCTTGAATTTAGGAGCGGTTAGTGTTAGATAGGACAGTCGGTAATCGACGTGTGCGTGATGTTAGCAACTTTATTATTGTGTTGTTTTATTTTTGTAATTATGTTGTGTGTGTTTTATTTTTGTAATTATTTTCTAATTGTTGTATATTAATGTTAAGGACCCTTCGTTTTATATTGGAGTAGTATTAATTTGGATGGTAATTTTAGAGATGCGCTACAATTTAATTAGATTGGGCTCCACTACAATGTCAAAAAAACATTACTACTAAAATTTATTTTGTGTTTACTAGTATCATCTTTGTAATTGTTGTTACTATAATAAGTGCATATTTGGGTTTATTTTAGCTGAATTCACCCACATTTTGACTTTTAATAATCATAAAATATAAAAACATATTGGTGGGCCCACAAAATGGAAGACTAACAATGGAGGTTTGCTCTACCCCATGAAGCATTTAATATAATGAATTAATTTGTCATAGGGTTCTCTGAGTTATTTAATACTTTAACATCATACTGCTTATTACACAATTGATTCCCTTAATTGTTTCTCTCATACACCTCCCGTAGCTTCTCTCATACACTTCCCGTGACTTCTCTCATACACTCCTCTTCTTCTTCTCCTGTATAAAGGAGTGATATACTGAATGAAAGAATAGAAAAAGAATTATATGAAGAAAAATATTTCTCTCTTTCTCTTGCTTATTCTCTCTAAATTTATGCAGCAATTATAAGAGTATATTTATACACTTTTGCTGAAGTTTTATAACACGTTATCAGCACGAAACTCTAACCAACTGAGACGGTAAAATTAAATTCTTGCAATTTATTATTATATTACCGGTTTGGCTATACCACCAATAATATAATTTTATTTTTATAATTGCATTTAAATTCTGTTATTTACAATGGTACCATCTATCCTTGTTGATCTTACAAGACTTGGTGGGAACCTTTTTACCGCTTATTAAATTATGGGAATAACCTGTATATGTGAAATATCATATACCTGGTGAATAATCCTTTGTATTCATTTCTTATTAAATCATTGGAACATCCTGTCGGTGCGAATTTCACATGATCTGGTTCCATCATTTATTATTTCTCATTTAATATTCAGTCGGAATATCCTGTCAGTGTGAATTTCACCTGACCTGGTTCCATTATTTATTATTCCGCACTTATTATTCTGTTAGAATAACCTGCCTACGCGGACTACCGCATGCCGGGTGAAGATCCATTTGCATTATGCTAATAACATAAATATAAGAATATTTATATTTGCATTTTATCACCACTTGAGATCGTGACATAGTTTATTTTTCATATTTCATACATGCAATTATTTATTATTTTAATGAATAATAAAATTGTGTTTTAACCCATAATAGATGGCAAACTTGGCAAAAATAGATTTTTATATTTTGAAAATCTCTAGAGACAACTATTTGGCTTGGGCACTTGATGCAGAATTGCACCTTAGTGCAAATGAGTTAGAAAAGACCATTGAATCAGGAAATACAACAACTTCGGCACAAAATACAAAAGCCATAATTTTTCTTCGTCACCATATTGATGAATGATTAAAGACTGAGTATTTAACAGTCAAATATCATTTGTCTTTATGGACACAACTGAAGGAAAGATTTGACCACCAAAAATTGGTCGTTCTCCCTAATGCCAAATTTGAATGGCTTAATTTAAGGCTACAAAATTATAAATCAATTACGGAATATAGTTCCAATGTTTATAGAATAACCTCTACTTTGGCTTTGTGCGGAGATCCAGTTTCTGAATCCCAAATGTTAGAGAAAACACTCTCAACTTTTCATCCCACCAACATGATTCTGTCACAACAATATAGGCAGAGTAAGTTCACACAATTTAGTGAATTGTTGTCTATCCTCCTTGTTGCAAAAAAGAATAATGAATTATTGTTCAAAAACCATCAAGTACGGCCAACGGGTGCTACCCCATTGCCAGATATTAACAGCACGTCATTCCAGCAGAATAAACGTGATAAAAGATGGTCATATAATAAGAATCCTTGGGGGCAAAAGAATAAACGAGGCCATCGTAACAACAAATTCTAGAACCGCGACAATTCAGGCCACCAGAAGTGGCAAGTGTCTGAGTCGGGTAAAAATAAAGAAAATACAACACAGATGAAGAACAAACTATATGTTTGTTTTAGGTGTGGGATGAATGGGCATTGGTCGCGTACCTGTCGTACGCCGAGACAGCTGGTTAATTTATTCCAAGAGTCTCAAAAGAACAAAGTAATAGAGACAGAAACAAACTTTGTTAATCATCAATTGAATATTGTTGATATTCCACCAATGACCAACAATGGGGAAAAAGTTGTTGATATTACTGAACCTTGTGAAAGTATCTTTTGGGATATCGTTTAATTTCTTGTTTTAATTAAACATCCTGCATGTATAATATTATTAGTTTTCATTCTATATGTGGTATGTGTTTCTCATGAATAAAATTATATTTGAAGTGTAACTTTTCTTATTTATGTTTTTATATGTGTCAGACCATTTTTTAATGGATATGGAGGATATATGTTTAGCAGACAGTGCAACAACTCATATAATACTTCGAAGTGAGAAATATTTTTCACAACTGATCAAAGCTAATGGAAATGTAGGAACTATCTCTGGCACATCAAATTTAGTCGAGGGATTTGGAAAAGCTAGTTTCTTGCTACCAAATGAGACACAAGTTTTAATCAAAAATGCTCTATATTCTAGTAAATCAAGAAGAAATTTACTTAGTTTTAAATATATTCAACTAAATGGTTTTCACATTGAGACAACCAATGAGAATGAAAATGAATATCTTCTCATCACTTCTACTATTTCTGAAAAAAAAAGAATATCCTAGAAAAACTTCATTCAATTTCTTCTGGATTATATACTATGAAAATTAGAGCAATTGAGTCTCATAATGTTATGATTCCAAAAATTATAGATCCCAAATCCTTTATGCTTTGGCATGAAAGACTCAATCATCCAGGTACTTCTATGATGCGTCGTATTATTGAAAATTCTACTGGTCATCCTTTCGAAAATAAAAAGGTTTTTCCTAGTAGTGAATTTTCTTGTGCTGCGTGTTCTCGAGAAAAATTAATTGTTCGACCATCACCAGTAAAAGTTTATAAAGAAGTCCCAAAATTCTTAGAGAGAATTCAAGGAGACATTTGTGGACCCATTCACCCATTGTCTGGACCATTTCGATATTTCATGGTTTTAATTGATGCTTCAACTAGATGGTCTCATGTTTGTCTTCTCTCTTCTCGAAATTTTGTCTTCTCAAAACTTCTTACTCAAATAATCAAGTTACGGGCACAGTTCTCGGATCATCCAATCAAGTCAATTCGACTTGATAATGCAGCTGAATTTTCATCAATGACTTTTAATGATTTTTGTATGACTATTGGAATCTCCATTGAACATTTTGTTCCTCATATTCATACACAAAATGGTTTAGCTGAATCTTTAATAAAAAGACTTCAACTAATTGCACGACCATTAATGTTAAGGGCTAACTTACCTACCTCAGTTTGGGGCCATGCAATTCTCCATGCTGCAGCCATCATTCGAGTAAGACCAACGGGTCTTCATAAATTTTCTCCTCTGCAGTTAGTTCTTGGACAGACACCCAACATATCACACTTTTGAATTTTTGGGAGTGCGGTATATGTTCCAATTGCACCTCCATAAAGAACTAAGATGGGAGCCCAACGAAGAATAGGTATTTATGTTGGTTTTGATTCTCCTTCTATTATCAGATATCTTGAACCTTTAACTGGAGATGTTTTTACTGCACGTTATATAGATTGTCATTTTGATGAATCTGTATTTCCACCATTAGGAGGAGGGAAAGTTTTAAATAAAAAACCCTCTGAAATATCATGGAATGCATCAGATTTAAATTCACTTGATCCTCGTACAGGACAATGTGAAATTGAAGTTCAAAGAATTATTCATTTACAAAATATTACAAATCAAATGTCAGATGCATTTAATGATGCTAAAAAAGTGATAAAGTCACATACACCTGCAGTGTATACTCCAGCAAGGATAGAAATACCTATTGAAAAATCAATTCCTAGAGAATTGACGAATAAGATAATAGAAGAATCTAAACCACGCCAGAAGCGTAGAAGACCGGTTGATGCAAAAGACACTGTACCACGAAAATCAAAAGCAAATAAGGGAATCCCAGAAGGAATACCCCCTCCAGAAGAGGTACTAACTGCTCCAGAAGTAGCACATATTTCAAGAGTGGGAATAGCCCTAGAAGAGGTTCAAAATCTCAATGAAGAGATAAGAGATGAACACTAAGGGATCTCAATAAATTATGTACATGATAAAAAAAATATGGGATCGAAGCAAAGTCATAATTGACGATATATTTGCTTTCTGTATAGCATCAGATATTACTTTGATTCCTGACACGGATCCTGAACCACAAAACGTGGAAGAATGTCGGAAAAGAAATGATTAGCCAAAATGGAAAGATGCTATTCAAACTGAGCTACAATCTCTATTGAAAAGAGAAGTATTTGGACCAGTAGTCCAAACACCTCTGGGTGTAATCCCTGTTGGAAACAAATGAGTATTTGTACGAAAGCGAAATGAGAAAAATAAAATTTTGAGGTACAAAGCCCGACTTGTAGCTCAAGGGTTTTCACAAAAACCTGGTATTGATTATCATGATACATATTCTCCAGTAATGGATGGAGTCACTTTTCGCTTTCTGATAGGTATGGCAACCATGAAAGGTTTGGAAACACGTCTAATGGATGTGGTAACAACATACCTATATGGCTCACTTGACAGTGGAATTTATATAAGAATCCCTGAAGGATTGAAAATGGCTGAATTACAAAGGCCCCATCACATATATTCAATCAAGTTACAACGCTCGTTGTATGGGTTGAAACAGTCTGGTCGTATGTGGTATAATCGACTTAGTGATTATTTAATAAAAGATGGATATATAAATGATCAAGTATGTCCATGTGTTTTTATTAAGAAATCACAAAGTGGATTTTCCATCATTGTTGTATATGTGGATGATTTGAATCTTGTAGGTACTCCTGAAGAACTCACAAGAACTGCTACTCATTTAAAAGATGAATTTGAAATGAAAGATCTTGAAAAGATAAAATTCTGTTTAGGAATACAAGTGGAGCATTTAGCATCTGAAAATTTTGTTCATCAATCCACATATGCTGAAAAGATTCTCAGTCGTTTTCATATGGATAAAGCTCATCCTTTGACTACCCCGATAGTTGTTCGATCTTTAGAAGTTGATAAAGATCCATTTCGGCCTCTAGAAAGTGGGGAAGAAGTTCTTGGACCTGAAGTTCCATACCTAAGTGCAATAGGTGCTCTTATATATCTTGCAAACTGTACACGACCTGATATTACTTTTGCTGTCAACTTGTTAGCAAGACACAGTTCTTCTCCTACTAAGAGACATTGAGATGGGATCAAACACATTTTTAGATACCTCCGTGGAAGTATAGATCTTGGGTTATTTTATCCAAGAAATTCAACGTCGCAATTGGTTGGATATGCCGATGCAGGATATTTATCAGATCCACACAATGGAATATCACAAACAAGTTATGTATTTACATATTGTGACACGACTATATCCTGAAAATCCACAAAGCAAACCATGACAGCTACATCTTCAAAGCACTCCGAAATTCTTGCTATACATGAAGCAAGCAGAGAATGTGTTTGGTTGAGATCAATTATTCAGCATATTCAAAAGTCATGTGGATTACCATCAGTCAAAGATATTCCTACAATTCTGTATGAGGATAGCGCTGCATGTATTGCTCAACTTAGAGGAGGGTATATCAAGGGAGATAGAACAAAGCACATTTCACCTAAATTCTTCTTCACACATGAGCTACAAAAGAATGGTGATATAGATGTGCATCAAATTCGATCATGTGATAATCTAGCCGACTTATTCACAAAGTCGCTATAAAGTGCAATGTTTGTAAAACTTCGAAAAAGGATCGGAATGTGTCGACTGAAAGAATTATGACAACATTTCATCAAGGAGTAATGAATTCCTTATGAGGGGAAGACTGTACTCTTTTTCCTTAGTCACGGTTTTTATCTCAATGGATTTTTCCTGACAAGATTTTAACGAGACAGTCAATTAAATGATATTTATGTAAAAGATATGTACTCTTTTTTCCTTCGTTAAGTTTTTCCCACTGGGTTTTCTTAACAAGGTTTTTAATGAGACATAATCTTATATCGTAGGGAATCAGGGGAAGTATTACACAATTGATTCCCTTGATTGCTTCTCTCATACACCTCCCGTGGCTTCTCTCATACACCTCACGTGGCTTCTCTCATACACCTCCCGTGACTTCTCTCATACACTCCTCTTCTTCTTCTCCTATATAAAGGAGTGATATACTGAATGAAAGAATAGAAAAAGAATTATATGAAGAAAAATATTTCTCTCTTTCTCTTGCTTATTCTCTCTAAATTTATGCAGCAATTATAAGAGTATATTTATACACTTTTACTAAAGTTTTATAACACTGCTAGTAATTTTTATTTCAAAATTTGAATTCCTACTTCTTAAAAGGTAAAATCATACTACTAGATATCGAATTTATAATTTTCAAAAGTTTTATATTTAAAAAAGATATGCCCTTTTGTTAAGTTAATCATTGTTAATTTCTGATTGATTATGGATCTCCTCTTAGTTATTTTCATTTCTTATTAATGAATTACTGCTTTTAGAATATCCACATTTCATGCTAACCAAGTAATTATATACTTATATTCTTTTCAAAATATAATCTGTAGAAATCCCTTTCAAATCAAATTAAACCCTTATTTTTTTTCATTTTAATTTGACAAACCAGAAAAAATTCATTCAATCAATCCAAAAATATATGAATTAAATGATACTTACTACCTAGGAGACGAAAAAGAGAAAATTAATTCTAAAATAGGAGAAAACAAATAATCAAGTAATAAATTAATCAGCGGATCAAGGATATCTTTAGAAGAGAAGGGATACATCTAAATTTAAAAGAAGATCTGACGTGGTAAATGATAATGTAATAATTATTTCTTGATAAATTTTTTAAAGTATACACTATTTTCGATCTCTCGATGGACTCCATTTATTATTTTTATAAAGAATTGTTAACGCCAAATTTTGTACGCCTGACGAAATCACCAAAACAGCAGGCCAAAATAGCGCCAACGGTTGATGGAGTAATTGTTATGAAATCAAACTCACGAAACACACTCACATAAACGTAAATAAATAAATATAAAGTATGAACACAAGAATTTACGTGGAAACCCAATTGGGAAAAAATCACGGAGAGAGAGAGTAATCCACTATAATAATATTGGGAGTACAAGTTGTGTATTTGTGTTCTTCCTCCTTCAATCCCTTGCATATTAATGTATTTATAGATAGGAGTAGGAGTCCTTTTCAGAATCACCTTATAATTGCAATTAATGACTAATAGATTCCTTCCCAAATTAAACCTCCTTATCCCACCAAATAAGAAAATATAATCTTACTTTAATAAGGACTCTCTCACTACCCAAATAATCACACTCTAACATTGCCCCCCAGTCTCTTATTTACAAGGAACTTAAAATAAGAGAGTATACAAAAAGTCTCCTCAGAATTTTTAACCTCGGAATTTATATCCGCTAGATTTATATCCGCTGAATTTTTATCCTCGGGATTTTTATCATTCGAATTTTCTTCAGTCTGTGGTTGATGATGAAACCGAAGCCGCCTTTAAAGCACTTCAATGATATAAAAGCTTAAACTTTTATCTTTGCGCTGGCTGAATTCGTTACTGGTGCGGTGACTCAGTACCAATTTATCATCACCTGGACCAAAGTGTTAATGTTTAGATTTCACATGCATCATGTGAATACTACCACTACATGCATAATATAAGTGAGAGAATATGTAAAATTGTATCAATAATCAATTACGATCATGATTCAATTGCTATTGATATAATACATATATACACACGTACACGTATATATTTATTTTAATAAAAAAAATCACTTATCTCCTTCGGTGAATCGGTGATTTTAAATCGACACTAGAACAAGTGTCTTGTTCCCACAGACGGCACCAATGTTAACATCCGATTTTGTACGCCTGACGAAATCACCAAAACAGCAGGCCAAAATAGCGCCAACGGTTGATGGAGTAATTGTTGTGAAATCAAACTCACGAAACACACTCACATAAACGTAAATAAATAAATATAAAGTATGAACACAAGAATTTACGTGAAAATCCAATTGGAAAAAAACCATGGAGAGAGAGAGAGTAATCCACTATAATAATGTTGGGAGTACAAGTTGTGTATTTGTGTTCTTCTTCCTTCAATCCCTTGCATATTGATGTATTTATAGATAGGAGTAGGAGTCCTTTTCAGAATCACCTTATAACTGTAATTAATGGCTAATAGATTCCTTCCCAAATTAAACCTCTTTATCCCACCAAATAAGAAAATACTCCATCCGTCCCAAATTATCTGTTGTTCTAGAGTTCTACACAGATACCAATATGTATGCTAAAAATACTAAAATATCCTTTGTACTGACTTTTTTATTTTTCACCAAAATTCCACAAAACAATTGGTCAGAATATGAAAAGGAAGAGAAACAATGATTAATTGAAGAGAGAGAAAGCAAAACAATTGGTCAGAATATGAAAAGGAAGAGAAACAATGATTAATTGAAGAGAGAGAGGGAGAGAAACAATGATTAATTAAAGAGAGAGAGAAAGCAGCGGATTAATTGAAGAGAGAGAGAGAGAGAGAGAGAAACAATGATTAATTGAAGAGAGAGAGAGAGGCGTGAATGTGAATGTTTAAAAAAGAGGAGAAGCATGAATGAGAATAATAATTATCAATAATTAGGGTAAAGGGGCAAATTTGAAAAATAAAGAGAAAAAATACATTGAAATCTTAAAAAAGCAGATATTATGGGATAATTTTTTTTTGCTAAAACAGCAGATAATTCGGAACAGAGGGAGTATAATCTTACTTTAATAAGGACTCTCTTACTACCCAAATAATCACACTCCAACAAGAATAATTTGAAAAAATATTAATTTTTTTTTATTTAATCAAGTTTTATTTATGATTTGAATAGAGACAGAGTAGTTCCAACTTATGATTTTCACGTGCGCATCGTGAGTCGTGACATACATATATTGCGCCAAGGATTTTATATTTTCTAGTCAAGTTTTGTGATTCAGCTTTTGTCTAGTCAAATTTTGTGATTCAGCTGCTCCTGCCTCCTGCTCCTTCTCCGAGGGGAAACGGAAAACGATACTATCTCCGTTTTAATAAAAAATAAGTTTATTTAGGGGGTACTATTTTTATATGATTACTTCTCACATTTTAATAAATACTATGAAATTTACTGTATATTTATGTAAGAAAAGATCATGAATAATTTTAAAAGGACACGGTAGGTGAAGGTTATTTCACACTCTTGTATGCTCTTTTATAAAAAAAAAATATTTTGAAAAATTATAAAAATACCCTTTCGTACATAACAATGAGTGAGAGTGTATTTAAATATGCAAAATGATGTTGTCCATCAGTTGAAGCGAGATCTATATTTCTAGACTAAATATAGTCTAAAATTTGTGCACGACGGCCTTGTGGAGATACTCTAATTGATCAAAGAGTAATAAAGTCAAATTCAGTGGCTCCATTTTTAATGACATTGTGTTAATTTTTAAAATTAGACATCTAATTTGATTTTACAAGTCAAATCAAATCGGCATATTAAATTTTAGAATGAAATAATTTTTTTGTGATTAATAGTTTTTATTATATATTATATAATCATAATAATTGTATCAATTAAAATTAAATAAATTCATATCAATTTAAAGTTTAATATGTCATCGCCTGATCTCGAAAGCCAAATTATTGATTTAATTTTAGAACCAAAAGTATTATCATAAAAAACAATACTACAAGGAAAATATAGAAGGGACTATTTTTGTAAGAAGGGAGAGGAACATTCTTCATCTTCATTTCATACTTGCTTTGATTTGAATTGTCATTGGTGAAACAACACTCACAAAAGCCCAAAACAAATGAATTATCTCCGGTAATTTATATTTTCTTAGTAAAATTATTATATACTAACTAAAAAGTACTATTCAACACAATATTTGTTATTTTAAAAATTAAGTAAAATCATACCTGTAACGCCCCCAATATAGGTCCATTCCATCCAACCCATTTTGAGTCGCCAAATACATGGTACAGATAACAACTACAACTTTATTACAACAATTGTCGTGCAAAATACAACACACACATATGCTATGAGTTTGGGTACAAATATATACCAACTGTGACTCATGTCCCAATCTTGGATAGCACGTCACAATGACACATTACATAAAGGTATAGTCAAAAACTGTTTTAGAAATTAGAATCTTTGAGAAGTGCTCAAGGAAACCCTCGTACATGGGAGGCCATGCTTCTAGGTTATGATAGATATCATATGGACACAGAATTATCCTTGGTTGACCCAATAAACCCCAAAGAAAAACAAGAAAATTACTATCATATTCTTCCCAATGGTGAGTCTTCTCTCGACTTATCGTTATCTCAACTGTCTCTAATTGAGAATTATACTTCAAAGAAACACCAAGATTATATAGGTAGTGCTCGTAGATATACTCAGCAAGTAGATGTGCACAACCATGTCTTATGATGACTCGAGGTTGTGTGTCGTTAGACATCTTGTATGATAGTGGCAAAACACCCTTCCAACGTTGGGTTCGCTTCACCCTAGATGATTTACCAAATATAACTACTAAATGAACTTTTCTATACTGCTTCGGGAGAACCTCCACAGCTAGAGACCACCGTTCTATTTTCCTGTTACCCTCGCTCGACCCAGCTACACTCTTATTACCTGAAAGGAATTGTGAAGCAAAAGGGTGAGCACAACTAGTTCAGTAAAGAATATCATGACTAAAGATAAATTATCAATAGTCTTCAACAGTAATAAATCAGAGATTTAGAACATATGGTAGATGATAAAACTTTTCAACCATAGTTGCAGCGGAACGAGCAATCCATTAGAAGAGTCACATAGACCATAAAGTCTATTATCTTATTCATGTTAAAAGTCCACCAACAATGTTTTATCCCTATAACATCAATCAACAGTTCCTGTCCACAATCATATAAATAACTCATAATCATAATTGTAGTTCTAAATTTCTCTTCGCATTCAGGACGAAGATAATTTTCATCACCTGTCTTTACCTGAAACATCAAATATCATGATTATACCAAATCACAGTTCCTGTTCATAATCATACTAATAAATTCATCTTTGCACTACAGGCCAAAGATATTCATCAACAAACCATCTTTGCACTACGGGCCAAAGATATTCAATATCAGTTCATCTTCGCACTACAGGCTAAAGATATTCATCACTAATTCATCTTTGCACTACAGGCCAAAGATATTCATCAACAGTTCATCTTTGCACTATAGGCCAAAGATATTCATCAATAATTCATCTTTGCACTACAGGCCAAAGATATTCTTCAACAGTTCATATTTGCACTACAGGCCAAATATATTCACATCTCAAAGAAATATATAATTATTTCAGAATTTATATAAACAATAATTATAACCATGTTAATCATTTCATCTTTACACTTAAGCTAAAGATATTCAATTATAAATTCAATGGTCATGATCATACCAGTTAACAATTCATCTTTGCACTACATGCTAAAGATATTCCTCAGTCACGATCATACCAATAATTTACCCATCTTTACACTTAAGTGAAAGAGAAATTCAACATCAGGGTTATAAAAATGTTATATATGATAATAAAAATAATATGATCAACATATAGTTTTAATCTCAAGAGTAATATTCATAAATCAACTATAATTTGGTTAGAAAAAAAAATCAATTTTGTCATAAATAGTAACTCGTGAATAGTAACCCGTGAATAGTAACTCGTGAATAGTAACTCATGAATAGTAACTCGTAAATAGTAACTCATGAATAGTAATTCCGACATGAAAAGTTTTAAATTTGATAAAAAGTTCAGATCAATACTTCGGCATAATGATATTGAAGAAAATAATATCATTTAAGAAGAAATAACATCCCTTACAACAATATCCCTTACTATCCCTTACCTCAAAAGAGCAGTACTTATGACTGGAATAACGCTGAACGAACTTGCACCGTATATCAACACTCAAGATATCAAAAAAAAACTCACAAGAATACACTCGATAATATAGAGAGAGAAATAGAGAGAAAAATTCAGTTTCTGGTGTGATTTTCAATTCTAACCTAAGCACCCTATTTATAGGAAAATGCTTAGAACACCAAAGCAGAAAATTGAATATAATAATAATATAATTACAAAATATTCAAGCCCACCTCTATATACTTGAATTCAGCCATAAACACATGCTAACCTTCTAGAAAAAGTAAGAAAAAACATTTTTCTTAATAAAAATAATTAAAACTTCCAAAAATCAATAATTTCGGAACTTCAGAACTTCAATAATTCATAATAAATAGCCCTTTTATCAGAAAATTTGAATCTCGCGAGTTTTTATAGGAAATTCAATTCTCTACAACTTTGCAGAAGAAAGTTTTTCCAAATTCCAAACAGAAATTGACCGAAATCCATAAACGGACGATTTTACAGTCAATAATAAATTTTCGGTCAAGAATTGTGTCCACCAACACACAAAACATGTGTTAATCATTTAATGCCACAAAAATACTCTTCCTCCTCATATACTCATATATCCCACATTCATTATAAAAATATCACCATCAATATATTATTAAAATAATATATTTAAATGAATTATTTTATCAGAAAAAGATAAAATATTAATTTTTAACAATTGTCACATTAAAAATTTTCTCCATCTATATCCACATAAAATCAATATTTTCTTCATCATATAAATCAATAATTAATTATACACAATTAATATTACAGAATCACAGTACTGGTAACCAGGCCGTTCCCAGGAAAGAGGGGGCTTTCCAATAAGGATCTCTTCCTTACTGGCGCGCAATTAGATGATCAAACCTCTCCTTAGACAGAACTTTCTAGACATTGCCAATAATATTATCTAATAATATTATTCAGATAATATGAATTATTGCTCCGATAATAGAAAATACTGTGTAGTGACAATTATTAAAACAACAGTAATATAAAATATCAACGCAGCAATTATTGAATCAATAAAATAAAATACTGAACAGTAATTACTGTAACAATTATTGAGTAATGCCTTCTTACGTAAAAATCAATAATTGGTGCAATACCGTGTGCTACTATGCAACAACGCGTATTACTGTGTTTTAACCACCGGGTATTCCAACAATGTTAACGGTAACAACTACGCCATTATTTATAAACAACTTACTCTTGTCATTTTTTTTCATTCAATCGCTTTCCGTTATGGGGCCCACAAAAGACTGCGCCGTCGTACGAATATTCTCCGACAGTAAGAATATTCCACGACCAAGCGAATATTCCCCGACAACAATGAATATTTTATAACCACTTGCTTATTTTGAAAAAAATTCATATATCACCCTTAACTTTAACATTTATCAATTTAACCATTTACTAAATAGTAATTATAAGAAAAATTGAATACTTTTATTTCATAAAATTCGGGGTCTTACAATACCAATTTTGGATTTTAAGAATATACAAATTAATTTTGAAATAACAAAATATATCTCTAAATTTAGAACGGTGGTAGTAACAAATAAAAAACATATTATGTCGGTCTATTCTAAAAGATGTTTTCATTGGTATGAAAAACAACAATTATCAAAATTCGTGGGTTGACCCAAAGCCCAGTTCGGACAACCGAAAAAAATAGGATTCTTTACACTACTATACAATAATTAGAAAGTAATTAATTATAAAATTAATGTATCCACAAAATAATTATAAAAAGAGTGCAACACAATAACCACGTCAGATTATTTAGTTTCACATAAATAAGGAAACGCTGAAATCAAGAAGAAGTTACTGTCATCTGCGTTAGTTACCAATTCTTTGCAAAGGTTCTACGATCGAGCAACCCAAATAAATCGATCATCCAAACCGAATAGAGACTGATAATACAGCCACGAAATCGACCTATCTATTCAGAATCACGAAAAAAGAAGAAGTCGGAGTAACCGAATCCCGCAAAGAGGAAATTCAAAATCGTCATTCACGAAAAGATCGAAACATTTAGAAACCGACATAACATTTAATTTCCTTTTTTATTTCATTTCTTTATAATTTTCATTACTTTAATCCAAACAATGCATGAAGTCCTTAACATTATAAGGGAAGAAAAATATGTGTTAAATAAACTTTTTCACAAATAAATAGATTTTGAGGTTTGCATATTTTATTTTATTTGAAGGTGCAAAAACTGAAATGAGGACAAGACATTATTTTATGTAATGATTCATAATTTATGATCGATTTTATATAATTTTATTTGACAAGAAATTATATAATTTTTTTTTTAAAAAAATACATATAACAGTGAAGAAACTATAACAACATGCATTAAAAAAAAAATGAAGTTGTCCTATATGAAATTCTCCTATATACGTACCGTACGTAGAACTAGAACCATCTTCAATATATATATATATATATATATATATATATATATATATATATATATATATATATATATTCTGCCTCTTTCTACATCTTTGTAGCTCACTAAATTTAAGAGGCTAGGTGGAAAAATGAAGAAACAACGGGATGGATCTCTTTCCTAATTCCTCGTGTAAAGGCAATTAAATTTATATTTCCGGTCTAACCAGGGGTCCCTCTCCTCCATCACACTTTATCAAATTAGTAAATTCCCTTTCTTTGAACTAAACAATTTAAAAACATGATCGCATTCGACAATAAAATCACCAAAACTTTGCATATATAATTAATAAGGCTTAAATATGAATTAGTACCCTAAACTATAGGTCATATTCCACTTCGGTGATCCACCTTTCAATTTTGTCAATTAGGTTATTAAACTATCAATTTTTTTCAATTAAACAAATTGAACACGCCACGTCAGCAATTGCTGATGTGGCTAATTTAAGTGGGGTCTTAACAAGCTTACGTGGCAAATAAATAATTTAATATACATTACATAAACAAATCATTTTAACAGCATGGGCAAAATTGTCAATACCTTAAAAAGCCCTAATTAAAATAAAACAAACCGATCAGACTAAAAGAAATTAAGCAAACACTTCGATCACATCTCTCCCCCAATTCTTGATAGAAAAACCCTAGATTAACCGAAGCATGAAGAATTGAAGATAATCACCCATTCCGGCACGATTTCATCACGATTCCAGCGAATAAGGACCGTGCATGTGCAATATGTGCTGAGTCGGCGTTCACCACAAACAACATCGGTCCCCACTGTCGGTCCTCACTGTCGGTCCCCACTTTCGGTCACTACTTTCGAAAGATAGCGAAGTAAGTTTATGTTTATGGTTTGAATATGTGTTATATTTGGACTTTATGTTTGTATTGCTTACAAATCTGTAGTCTCCTAACTGTAAAGTAGTATTCCCCCTCAGTTCCCCATAGTTTTGTCTCCCTAACTCATGTGAGGTCCCCATTTATTTACTTTATGTTTAGTACTTGTTAAATATATATATAATATTTATATATTTTTGGTTAATGCAGAAATGGATGTCATTACTTTAAGATTTCATCATGGTGGTAAACTAATAAATAATGGTGATATAGTTGATTATGTTGGAGGCACTGTTAGTCAATTGTGTAAATATGATCCTGATTATATAACTGGGCCTGGGATTATTGATTATGTTTCAACAGTACTTGGAAGCAAGAATGTGAAAAATGTATATTATCTTATTCCTGGTCAAAGTTTAGCAGAAGGGCTTAGGGCAGTAGGTTATGATAAAGGTGTTATTGACATGTGTGAGTATGCTAAGAAGAATCCTGTTGTTGAGATATACTCAGACCATGACCATGAACAAATAGTAAGTACGGATGATGACAGTGAGGGATTTGTTGAAGTTTTAACAGATGTTAACATTGAAGAACAGACTGATAATGAGGGAGTAGAAGAGATTGAGGTTGATGTGCTTCAGACTGATAATGAGAAGGATATAGAATATGAAGGAGTAGGAGATACAGACTCTGATATAAGTAGTAATTGTGACTGGTTAGTTGAGAGTGATGAAGAGTTACTTGTTGCTAGGAAAAATTTGAGAGCAGCAAAAGAGAGGGAAAAAAGTGAGAAAAAGAGGAACAGAAGAAGAAAAATAGATGAAGATACTGAAGAAGAAAATGAAGAGGGAAATGAAGAGGGAAATGATAAGCATGTTGATGTTGATGAAATTGGGCAGGGACCTGATGATGAAGGTGGGCAGAGACCTGTTGATGAAGGTGGGCAAAGAGCACAAGCTGAAAATTGGGATGAAATTGACTTAGATTCTGATGAGCTGCACACACCTGAAACAAGTGAGAATGAAGATGATGAGGTCAGACCAACCAATATAAGAAAGAGAAAACATCTTGAATTTAATCCAAAGACTGACATTAAAAATGTTGAATTTTCTGTTGGAATGAAATTTACTAACCACAGAGAATTTAAAGAGGCAGTGAAACAATATGCAATTGGAAAAAAGTACAATGTATGGTTTTCAAAAAATGCAAGGGATAAGGTACAAGTGAAGTGTGCAGAGGGCTGTCCTTGGAATTTATGGGCAAGTGTGTTGAAACATGAGAACACTTTTACTGTTAAAAGCTATAACAATGTTCACAAGTGCACAAATAAACAGAAAAATAGACAAGTAAATGCAAGGTTTTTGGCCAAGCACTATTATGATAAAATAAAAGCTTGTCCATTTTGGAAACTCTCAGAATTCCAATGGGATGTGAAGAAGCATTTAAAAGTTAGAGTGTCATTGAGTCAGTGCTACAGGGCTAGAGAAATAGCACT
Organism: Panax notoginseng; assembly: GCA_016801055.1. Lineage (NCBI taxonomy): Eukaryota > Viridiplantae > Streptophyta > Magnoliopsida > Apiales > Araliaceae > Panax > Panax notoginseng. The sequence goes on from CM029016.1 coordinate 21,396,645, forward strand.
CAAGCGTGCTTATGCAACAATTGATGATATATATGGACAGTTATGGGACTATGAGAAGGAATTGATGAGGGCTAACAAAGGATCAACATTTGAAATTAAAGTAGATAGGCAGTCACCAGAGGAACCAGGGAGATTTCAAAGATTTTATATAGGATTTGATGCTTTGAAAAGAGGCTGGTTGGCAGGTTGTAGGCCAATAATTGGCCTTGATGGATGTTTTCTCAAAGGAATATGCAAGGGTGAGTTGTTATGTGCAGTTGGGAGGGATGCAAATAATCAAATGTATCCCATTGCTTGGGCAGTAGTAGAGGTTGAGAACACAGACAGCTGGACTTGGTTTTTGCATATTTTAATGAATGATCTAGGTTATCTTGGTGGAGGATATGGTCTCACAGTTATTACAGACCAACAAAAGGTACTTAATTTCATTTTATTGTATTTTTCGTTTACCATATTATAAATGTTTGTTATATATAGCTAATGTAGTCATGTTTTTGTGTAGGGTTTGGATAATGCAATCAAGACAATTGTTCCTCAAGCTGAACATAGATGTTGTGCTAGACACATCTACGCAAATTGGAGGAAAAAGAACAAAGGATTTGAGTTGAAAACTGCATTCTGGAAAATATCTAAGTGTTTAACTAGGAAGCATTACATGGATCAAATGGAAGAACTGAAACAGTTAAGTGTAGAAGCACATGAGCAGTTGTCAAAACAAGATGCAAAACAGTGGTGCAAAGCTTTCTTCAGTGACATGTGCAAATGTGATATCAGTACCAACAATTTGTCCGAAACATTCAATGGTTGGATAGTTGCTGCAAGACAAAAGCCAATAATTGAGATGCTTGAGGATATGAGAGAACATATCATGGAGAGATTGGTTAGAAACAAGACAATGATGCAGAGAAGTGATGATGTACTGCCTCCTAGAATTAGAAAAAAATTAGAGGATGCAAAGAATGATAGTTTTTGCTATGAAGCTAAGTGGGATGGTTTTGAGGGGTATGAAGTAAAAAGGGATGGTGGACTTGAAGGTAGGACAGTTAGTTTGGTGAACAGGACTTGTGCTTGCAGAGCTTGGGATCTTGATGGTATCCCTTGTAGACATGCAGTTGCTGCCATTTATGAGCAAAGGGAGGAACCAGAGGAATATGTCTCAGCAATGCTTAAAAGAGATGCTTACTTGGCATCTTATCAGTTTCCATTGAGAGGTATAAATGGACCAGACCTGTGGGAACTGTAAGACCCCGAATTTTATGAAATAAAAGTATTCAATTTTTCTTATAATTACTATTCAGTAAATGGTTAAATTGATAAAAGTTTAAAGTTATGGGTGAAATATGAATTTTTTTTCAAAATAAGCAAGTGGTTATAAAATAATCATTGTTGTCGGGGAATATTCGTTTGGTCGTGGAATATTCTTTCTGTCGGAGAATATTCGTACGACGGCGCAGCTATTTGTGGGCCCCATAACGAATAACTGTCGGGTGAAGAAAAACGACAAATTTGAGTTTTTACAAATAACGGCGTAGTTGTTACCGTTAACACTGTTGGAATACCCGGTGGTTAAAATACAGTAATACGCGTTATTGCACAGTAGCACACGGTATTGCATAGTATTTTTGAAATTATTGATTCTTACGTAAGAAGGCACTACTCAATAATTGTTACAGTAATTACTGTTCAATATTTTATTTTATTGATTCAATAATTGTTGCGTTGATATTTTATATTATTGTTGTTCAATAATTGTCACTGCACAGTATTTCCCATTATCAGATCAATAATTCATATTATTTGAATAATATTATTAGATAACATTATTGACAATGTCTAGAAAGTTCTGTCTAAGGAGAGGTTTGGTCATCTAATTGCGCGCCAGTAAGGAGAAATCCTTATTGGAAAGCCCCCTCTTTCCTGGGAACGGCCTGGTTGTCATAAATGTGATTCTGTAATATTATTTGTGAATAATTAATTATTGATTCATATGATAAGAAAATATTTATTTTATGTGGATATAAATGAGGGATATATTTTTGTGGTTAAAAATGAAGGAGTTAATGTTGAGATTTTTATCCGTATTTTTGTCGGAATGGAGGTATTAAAAATCAGGATTTTTTTTGAGATATTTTGCGGGGGTTATAATTTTTAATCCGACCGTTGGATCGTGGTAATTTTTGGATATGTTATACATATATAAGTTGAGTATATGTCCACAAATTTTGAACCGTTAAAAATGAACGTATGATTTATTATGAATTTTACGAGATGACTGGTTCAGAAATTGTTGAATTTTCGGAGTTTATCATTTTGGTGGAAAATTCTAGAATTGGTGGGCCCCACTTGTGGTTGGTGAGGAAATGTGCTGAATTATATTTCAAATGTGGTGGGTGGGAATAGTAGCAGGTAAAGCCATCAGGTTGCAGGTCAAACCTACCAAAATTTTCCTATAAATAGAGGGCTAAGTTAGAATTGAAAATCACACCAGAAACATAAGCTTTCTCTCTTTCTCTCTCTAGATTATTGAGTGTATTTTGTGAGTATTTAGATACTTGGTGAGTTGCTATTCATCAGTGCAAGTTTCTTTCAGCCTTATACCGATCAGAAGTACTGCTCTTTTGAGGTAAGGGATAGTAAGGGATATTAAGGGATTTTAAGGGTTGTTATGATTTTCAGTTTCGTAATTTTTCTGAACTTCAAAAATTCTGGAAAAATTTGAAATGATATTTTGATGAGTTTTATTGATTGTGTCCAAAAATGGTGATTTTTGGATGTAGAGATTGAGAGTTATGAATTTTATGAGAAAAGACTATTTTAAAAGTAACCGCTTATAATTCCTTGTGGTTAACTCCAAAATTGATGAAATTTTTATTGGGAGTACATGTATATGATAGAAGTATACTCTGTAAATTTCAGAATTTTTAGACAAAAGTACAATTTTTGATAAATGTCTAAATATTCGGCTATTTTGGCCATATGAAAAATAGTAAATGACTTTTAAAAATTCTGAGAAAAATATATGTTCACTATGGGACTATATTATGCTAAATCCCAAAAAAGAAATTTTTTGGAACTGATTTGATATTTTTCATAAAAATAGTCTAGTTATGAGTAAATGAATTAAATATGTTTTGTGAAGAAAGAAAATTGGAAAATAGGATTTTATGGCTTGAGAATCCTATATGAGGTATATGCAGATTTTTGATGAGGATTTTTGGTTATTGGTGATGAAATCTTATGAGTTTGGCATTTTAGAATGATTAAATGATTTATTTAGTAAAGTGTAAACAATTAAAATAAATTGTTTATAAATTTAAGAAATGTTATTCTTTCAATATCATTATACCAAAATATTGGTATGGATTTTATTGTGGAATTTTTATCTTTTGTGTTGGGGTTACTATTCACGAGTTACTATTCATGAGTTACTATTCACGAGTTACTATTCATGGGTTACTATTCACGAGTTACTATTCATGATAAAATTGATTTCTTTTTCTGACCAAATTATAGTTGATTTATGAATATTACTCTTGAGATTAAATCTATATGTTGATTATATTGATTTTATTATCATATATAACATTTTTATAACCCTGATGTTGAATTTCTCTTTCACTGGAGTGTAAAGATGGGTAGATTATTGGTATGATCATGACTAGGGTTCTCTTTGGCCTGTAGTGCAAAGTTGAATTGTGACTGGTATGATCATGACCATTGAATTTACAATTGAATATCTTTAGCTTAAGTGTAAAGATGAATTGATTAACATGGTTATAATTATGGTGTATATAAATTCTGAAATGATTATATATTTCTTTGAGATATGAATATATTTGGCCTGTAGTGCAAATATTAATTGTTGAGGAATATCTTTGGCCTGTAGTGCAAAGATGAATTGTAGATGAATATCTTTGGCCAGTAATGCAAAGATGAACTGTTGATGAATATCTTTGGCCTGTAGTGCAAAGATGACTTGTTGATGAATATCTTTGGCCCGTAGTACAAAGATGAAGTTATTAGTATGATTATGAACATGAACTGTGATTTGGTATAACCATGATGTTTGATGTTTCAGGTGATGAAAATTATCTTCGTCCTAGATGAGAAGAGGAATTTAGAACTACAGTTATGATTATGAGTTATTCATATGATTGTGGACCAGAATTGTTGATTGATGTTACAGGGATAAAACATTGTTGGTGGATTTTTAACATGGAGAAAATAATAGACTTTATAGTCTATTTGACTCTTCTAATGGATTGCTCATTCCGCTACAACTATGGTTAAAATTTTATCATTTACCATATGTTCTAAATCTCTGATTTATTATTGATGAAGGCTATTGATAATTTAATTATCTTTAGTCATGATATTCTTTACTGAGCTAGTTGTGCTCACCCTTTTGCTTCACAATTCCTTTCAGGTAATAAGAGTGTAGCTGGGTCGAGCGGGGGTAACAAGGGAATAGAACGGTGGTCATCATTTAGTAGTTATATTTGGTGAAGAAAATAGGGTGAGGCGAACCCAACGTTGGAAGGGTGTTTTGTCACTATCATACAAGATGTCTAATGACATACAACCTCGTGTCATCATAGGACAGGGTTGTGCTCATCCACTTACTGAGTATATCTATGGGCACTACCTATATAATCTTGGTGTTTGTTTGAAGTATAATTCTCAATTAGAGACAGTGGAGATAATGATAAGTCAAGAGAAGACTCACCATTGGGAAGAATATGATAGTAATCTTCTCGTTTTTCTTTGGGGTCTATTGGGTCAACCAAGGATAATTCTGTGGCCATATGATATCTATCATAACCTAGATGCGTGGCCTCCCATGTACGAAGGTTTCCTTGAGCACTTCCCAAAGATTCTAATTTCTAAAACAGTTTTTGACTATACCTTTATGTAAGGTGTTATTGTGAGGTGATGTCCACGGTTGAAACATGAGTCACATTTGGTATATATTTGTATCCAAACTCACAGCATATGTGTTGTTGTATTCTGCACGACAATTGTTGTAATAAAGTTGTAGTTGTTTTCTGTACCATGTATTTGACGACTCAGAATGGGTTGGGTGGAATGAACCTATTTTGGGGTTGTTACATTTGGTATCAGAGCTATAAGTAAAGAGCCCCGAGCCTCTCGCTGGTGACTTCCTGTTGATGGGGGATGCACCGAAGCCAGACTCTCCGTAGGGGACGCCGTTCTGCGGTGGCAAACTGATAGGTATCAATGTAAGGTGCTGACATAGGTTGGTGTCCAGAGTTACATTTGGTATCAGAGCTTAGGGATATGATCTCTGGTGGAGATCGGGGAATATAACTAGGAGGGGAGAGATGCGTAAATCCTTCGCTAGTGTGTCCTACCTAAGCTTATTTGTTGGTTAGTCATAATATTGGGATATTATGTGATATGTTAATTTGTTTAATTAACCCTTGTTTTATGGCAGTATTTGAGAATGGCAGCTGAGAATGCTAATAATGGAGTGAATGAGACTGTGGGGATACCTCTAATCACTAACCGTGATAATGTGATGTCAGACGAAGAAGGAATTAGAGATATCCATGTGGTGAGTGAAGAATTAATAGTTACACCCGAGATAGTCGCAGAGGTAACAGCTGAGACTGAGGAAGAAGAGGAAGAAGAAGTACCAGAGGAGAGTTTATTAGAGGTATTATATGATCAAAATGTAGAATTTCAAAATCGTATTCATGAGTTAGAAGAGCAGGCAGAAGAACGACAGGCGGTCGTGGAACAAAAGGATGCAATAATTCAAGCTTGTGTTACCCGATATGTGATGCTTGAACAGAAGCATTCTTTGGCAGAGTATAAGATGATAAAAATAGAATCTGAGCTGAGAGAAGAAAAAACTGAACGAGTAAGAATAAGTGATGCATGGGCAAAAGCCACACGACACGTGGATATTGTGGAAAGAGATGTTCGATCTAAGAAGGCTAAAATAGATGATATGAATTTCTCTTTTTGGAAAGCAATTGGGAGAACCCAACATCGAGTTTTGAATTACCCTGTACATAGCGGTCAACCTGAATCCGATATGGATCGAAGATTGATGATTCAGATCATGAATGAGGAGTACGAAGAGGCAGTTGAGGGAGGAATATGTCCTATAGAAAGGTATATTCCAACGGTAATGATGACGCCAAATGCTGCTCCAGACAAGTCAAAGCCGAGTAGTTCGAGGGATGGCGGTTGTCATGACTTCCCAACAAATGAGGAACCCAAATGAAGTTATCATGGGAGATGAGCAATGGAGAAATCATGATGATCTGAGAGATAGAATCTGAAATGGAAGCAAGGTATTCTCAACTCTTCGAAATACCAGGTACGTAAATTTCGGGGACGAAATTTCATAAGGAGGGGAGATTGTAAGACCCCGAATTTTATGAAATAAAAGTATTCAATTTTTCTTATAATTACTATTCAGTAAATGGTTAAATTGATAAAAGTTTAAAGTTATGGGTGAAATATGAATTTTTTTTCAAAATAAGCAAGTGGTTATAAAATAATCATTGTTGTCGGGGAATATTCGTTTGGTCGTGGAATATTCTTTCTGTCGGAGAATATTCGTACGACGGCGCAGCTATTTGTGGGCCCCATAACGAATAACTGTCGGGTGAAGAAAAACGACAAATTTGAGTTTTTACAAATAACGGCGTAGTTGTTACCGTTAACACTGTTGGAATACCCGGTGGTTAAAATACAGTAATACGCGTTATTGCACAGTAGCACACGGTATTGCATAGTATTTTTGAAATTATTGATTCTTACGTAAGAAGGCACTACTCAATAATTGTTACAGTAATTACTGTTCAATATTTTATTTTATTGATTCAATAATTGCTGCGTTGATATTTTATATTATTGTTGTTCAATAATTGTCACTGCACAGTATTTCCCATTATCAGATCAATAATTCATATTATTTGAATAATATTATTAGATAACATTATTGACAATGTCTAGAAAGTTCTGTCTAAGGAGAGGTTTGGTCATCTAATTGCGCGCCAGTAAGGAGAAATCCTTATTGGAAAGCCCCCTCTTTCCTGGGAATGCCTGGTTGTCATAAATGTGATTCTGTAATATTATTTGTGAATAATTAATTATTGATTCATATGATAAGAAAATATTTATTTTATGTGGATATAAATGAGGGATATATTTTTGTGGTTAAAAATGAAGGAGTTAATGTTGAGATTTTTATCCGTATTTTTGTCGGAATGGAGGTATTAAAAATCAGGGTTTTTTTTGAGATATTTTGCGGGGGTTATAATTTTTAATCCGACCGTTGGATCGTGGTAATTTTTGGATATGTTATACATATATAAGTTGAGTATATGTCCACAAATTTTGAACCGTTAAAAATGAACGTATGATTTATTATGAATTTTACGAGATGACTGGTTCAGAAATTGTTGAATTTTCGGAGTTTATCATTTTGGTGGAAAATTCTAGAATTGGTGGGCCCCACTTGTGGTTGGTGAGGAAATGTGCTGAATTATATTTCAAATGTGGTGGGTGGGAATAGTAGCAGGTAAAGCCATCAGGTTGCAGGTCAAACCTACCAAAATTTTCCTATAAATAGAGGGCTAAGTTAGAATTGAAAATCACACCAGAAACATAAGCTTTCTCTCTTTCTCTCTCTAGATTATTGAGTGTATTTTGTGAGTATTTAGATACTTGGTGAGTTGCTATTCATCAGTGCAAGTTTCTTTCAGCCTTATACCGATCAGAAGTACTGCTCTTTTGAGGTAAGGGATAGTAAGGGATATTAAGGGATTTTAAGGGTTGTTATGATTTTCAGTTTCGTAATTTTTCTGAACTTCAAAAATTATGGAAAAATTTGAAATGATATTTTGATGAGTTTTATTGATTGTGTCCAAAAATGGTGATTTTTGGATGTAGAGATTGAGAGTTATGAATTTTATGAGAAAAGACTATTTTAAAAGTAACCGCTTATAATTCCTTGTGGTTAACTCCAAAATTGATGAAATTTTTATTGGGAGTACATGTATATGATAGAAGTATACTCTGTAAATTTCAGAATTTTTAGACAAAAGTATAATTTTTGATAAATGTCTAAATATTCGGCTATTTTGGCCATATAAAAAATAGTAAATGACTTTTAAAAATTCTGAGAAAAATATATGTTCACTATGGGACTATATTATGCTAAATCCCAAAAAAGAAATATTTTTGGAACTGATTTGATATTTTTCATAAAAATAGTCTAGTTATGAGTAAATGAATTAAATATGTTTTGTGAAGAAAAAAAATTGGAAAATAGGATTTTATGGCTTGAGAATCCTATATGAGGTATATGCAGATTTTTGATGAGGATTTTTGGTTATTGGTGATGAAATCTTATGAGTTTGGCATTTTAGAATGATTAAATGATTTATTTAGTAAAGTGTAAACAATTAAAATAAATTGTTTATAAATTTAAGAAATGTTATTCTTTCAATATCATTATACCAAAATATTGGTATGGATTTTATTGTGGAATTTTTATCTTTTGTGTTGGGGTTACTATTCACGAGTTACTATTCATGAGTTACTATTCACGAGTTACTATTCACGAGTTACTATTCATGGGTTACTATTCACGAGTTACTATTCATGATAAAATTGGTTTCTTTTTCTGACCAAATTATAGTTGATTTATGAATATTACTCTTGAGATTAAATCTATATGTTGATTATATTGATTTTATTATCATATATAACATTTTTATAACCCTGATGTTGAATTTCTCTTTCACTGGAGTGTAAAGATGGGTAGATTATTGGTATGATCATGACTAGGGTTCTCTTTGGCCTGTAGTGCAAAGTTGAATTGTGACTGGTATGATCATGACCATTGAATTTACAATTGAATATCTTTAGCTTAAGTGTAAAGATGAATTGATTAACATGGTTATAATTATGGTGTATATAAATTCTGAAATGATTATATATTTCTTTGAGATATGAATATATTTGGCCTGTAGTGTAAATATTAATTGTTGAGGAATATCTTTGGCCTGTAGTGCAAAGATGAATTGTAGATGAATATCTTTGGCCAGTAATGCAAAGATGAACTGTTGATGAATATCTTTGGCCTGTAGTGCAAAGATGACTTGTTGATGAATATCTTTGGCCCGTAGTGCAAAGATGAAGTTATTAGTATGATTATGAACATGAACTGTGATTTGGTATAACCATGATGTTTGATGTTTCAGGTGATGAAAATTATCTTCGTCCTAGATGAGAAGAGAAATTTAGAACTACAGTTATGATTATGAGTTATTCATATGATTGTGGACCAGAATTGTTGATTGATGTTACAGGGATAAAACATTGTTGGTGGATTTTTAACATGGAGAAAATAATAGACTTTATAGTCTATTTGACTCTTCTAATGGATTGCTCATTCCGCTGCAACTATGGTTGAAATTTTATCATTTACCATATGTTCTAAATCTCTGATTTATTATTGATGAAGGCTATTGATAATTTAATTATCTTTAGTCATGATATTCTTTACTGAGCTAGTTGTGCTCACCCTTTTGCTTCACAATTCCTTTCAGGTAATAAGAGTGTAGCTGGGTCGAGCGGGGGTAACAAGGGAATAGAACGGTGGTCATCATTTAGTAGTTATATTTGGTGAAGAAAATAGGGTGAGGCGAACCCAACGTTGGAAGGGTGTTTTGTCACTATCATACAAGATGTCTAATGACATACAACCTCGTGTCATCATAGGACAGGGTTGTGCTCATCCACTTACTGAGTATATCTATGGGCACTACCTATATAATCTTGGTGTTTGTTTGAAGTATAATTCTCAATTAGAGACAGTGGAGATAATGATAAGTCAAGAGAAGACTCACCATTGGGAAGAATATGATAGTAATCTTCTCGTTTTTCTTTGGGGTCTATTGGGTCAACCAAGGATAATCTGTGGCCATATGATATCTATCATAACCTAGATGCGTGGCCTCCCATGTACGAAGGTTTCCTTGAGCACTTCCCAAAGATTCTAATTTCTAAAACAGTTTTTGACTATACCTTTATGTAAGGTGTTATTGTGAGGTGATGTCCACGGTTGAAACATGAGTCACATTTGGTATATATTTGTATCCAAACTCACAGCATATGTGTTGTTGTATTTTGCACGACAATTGTTGTAATAAAGTTGTAGTTGTTTTCTGTACCATGTATTTGACGACTCAGAATGGGTTGGGTGGAATGAACCTATTTTAGGGTTGTTACAGGAACCTTCAGGCAAGGAGAAGTTATTGTCCCCAAAACTTAAAGTGCTTCCTGGAAGGCCAAAAAAACGAAGGATTAGAGATCTACATGAGGAACATAAGATAGGTGCAAGTGGAAGATTGTCAAAAAAAGGAATATTGATGACATGCCGGAGGTGCAATCAGATTGGTCATAATATGAGAACTTGCAAGAACCCAGCAGTTCAAAAGCTTCAGAAGGAAAAAGGTAAGTAAAATTAACAGTCAAGATACAATTTAATTTAATGTAACTTAATTGGCAAAGAAAATTAACATGCATCTGCATATTATCTTTGAACTGCAAAAGATGGATCAGGTAGAGGAGCATCAACTAGTGCAGAAATAGATGGGGATGTTACAACTGCAGCAAGTGGAAGAGGCAGAGGAAGAGGAAGGGGTAGGCCCCCAAGCACTGAAGGTCATGGAAGAAGAAGAGGTAGGCCACCAGGGAGAGGGAGAGGGAGAAGTGGAGGTAGAAATGGGTTTGGTGTCTATGTATCTGCAAGTGGGGAGTCTTACATATCAAGTGGGGCACAACATACTAGGGTAAATCATGTTAACTTTATTAAATCTGCAAGTTGTTTTTGTCTAGCATGTTACTTTATTAAATCATACATTACTAATTGTTTTTTGTTTAACACTTTTTAGATTTCAACTGGTTCTAATGTAAGTCAAGAAAATCCTCACAATCAAAGCCAAGGCAATACTCAAGGTTCATCATTCATGTCAGCCATGAGGCCATCTACATTCCAATCCAGAGGAAGAAATTGGATTTCTGTAAATCAACTAATCAATGGAAGGAAAGCAAGACAAGATGCAAAGGCAAAAGAGAAAGTTGTGGATATCTAGTTCAAGCAATTAAGTAGGACAATATAACTTATATTTTGGCAAGTGGATATTATTAGTATTAATATTATAGTGCACATTATGATACTATAACTTATGGTTTTGGTATATGTTTTGGCAAGTGGTGCACATCATGTCAGCCAAATAGTTCTGTATTATTTTCTGTTGCCAAACTGTGACAGCTTGGTTTAATTTATGCAAGTGGTGCACATTATGTATGACATCTATGTGGCTTTGTCTGAACATGTTGAACAGAGTGCTTTAATGCAAAAGTTTATGTTTTTGGAAGTATCATTGTATTATTGTTGCTTTTAATATTATGCATCTGTTAATGGAAATAATAGTTGTTTGCACAGGGCTCGAAATTTTATACCAGTTTCATTGTTATGTTTGCAGCAGTTTGTTATGACAAGAGTTTATTATAGAAAAAGGAATAAATGCAGTGCTTTGTACACCATTACCAGATCTGTGCACATATAAACTGCAAGCATTGTTATAAACTTTCACCATTGCAAACTAAAATAATAAAATGATTAATTGAAGTGCAAATTTACATTCATTCATTCATTGCAAAATTTACAATCATTTAGTGCAAATTTACATTCATTCATTGCAAAAAAAATTACAAACTATAAATTTGTACATAATTCAAACTAGTTCATTCACTAGTTCTTTCACCATTCATTGCAAACTTGTTCTTTTATACATAATTCAAACTATAAATTACAATTATTCACCACCATCATTCACATACATATGTCCTAACATGAATACCAATATCATGCCTAACAATAAGGCTTTAATTGAAGTACTACACATTTTATCCTTCCTTCTCAACAATTCAATCTGCTCTCTCAGTCTTCCAACCTCTTCACTTTGCTCTGCACTTTCAATTTGAAGTTTTTCATTGCTTTTTTCCAATTCATTTATTTTTTCAGTGCCTCTCTCAATTTCATACTTCTTCCTTTCTATTTCTAAATTCAGAGCACTTATCATAAGTTTCAACTCAGGTAAAACTTCTTTGGACCTTTTACAAATCTCTTGGACATACCAACAAAAGAAGTTGCAGTGTTTGCTTGTCAATTTGTCCTGCATGGTTGATAAAAACCAATTTAAAACATAAATTGAATTCCTATACCTTGCTAAATTCCTATTTTACAGAACCTAGAGAATAAGAGAAAAACTCAGCCAACAAAAATTATATTACTATACCTTGCTCCATTGTGGACAACCAAAAAACCTTCTACCTGGATTACTCTTAGTCCAAGATATCTTCATTCGAGCTCTATACCCACAATAGCACCTTGGAGTCTCACCCATCGAATCAAGACACTCGCCCAACTCCAGTTCATCTTCCATACCAGTAATTTCCATTTTCAGTTAGGGATTTTTGGAGGTAGATAACTGAAACCCTATCTCGCTTGTTTTCCTTAAATCTGTTAAATCACACCAGATGAGTAGGATTATCGTGAGAACTGAGTAGGATTTATGCAAAATTAGGGAACTACAGAGAAGAGCAACAGAGAAGAGCTAAATCACATACTTACTTGGTTGTTAAACCGATTATCGTGCCGCCATGGTTGATTATCTTCAGTTCTTCGCGCTTCGGTTGATCTAGGGTTTTTTCTATCGAGCATTGGGGGAGAGCCGAGAGGTGTGATCGAATTGTTTGCTTGATTTCCTTTAGTCTGATAGGTTTGTTTTATTTTAATTAGGACTTTTTAAGATATTGAAAATTTTTGCCCATGCTGTTAAAATGATTTGTTTATGTAATGTATATTAAATTATTTATTTGCCACGTAAGCTTGTTAAGACCCCACTTAAATTAGCCACGCTGACATGGCGTGTTCAATTTGTTTAATTGAAAAAAATTGATAGTTTAATAACCTAATTGGCAAAATTGAAAGGTGGATCACCGAAGTGGAATATGACCTATAGTTTAGGGTACTAATTCATATTTAAACCAATTAATAAATCCAAAGTTTTCATTTTTAATCATTTCTTCAACCAACCAAACTAACTAACTAACTCTCCATCTTTATTTTTGACTTGTTCCCCAAGATTCCTCTTAAACTATCTAATTCAATTTTATGAATGGAATAAAACAATAATGTCATCTCTTCAAATGTATGTTTAGTGTCTATGTAATACATAAGATATCAAAATTATTATATATTTATTTTATTAGAATGACTTATCTTTTAAAATTAATGATAATTAAATACACTTTTTTTTTTTCATTTTCCTTGATCCCAACGTACGTAGCATAAGATGATAATTAATATAAATTGTTGAAAAAAACCAAACTCCCTAAAAAAAGAGAGTGAAAAATATGACAAATAAAAACAAAAGTATGATAAATGTGAAAATGGAAAGACAGATGAAATAAGGAGCTAGACAGGCGTGCATGGCATTAGTGGATGTGGGGGTGGGGGTCCCCCTATAACTTGTTGATTGTTGAATAGTACTCCCTCTGTATTAAATTATCTGTTGTTTTAATAAAAAAAATTTATTTCACAATATCTGCTTTTTTAAGATTTCAATGTATTTTTTTCTTTTATTTTCTAAGTTTGCCCATTTACCTAATTATTGATAGTCATTACTCTCATCCTCTCTTCACACATATATATGTACTCATACTTTCTCTCTCTACATACTATTTGTCTATTTAATATACTCATATTTTCTGTCTCTTTCTCTCTCCACACATGTATATGCACTCATACTTTCTTTGTCTATTTAATACACTCATACTTTCTCTCTCTTCCTCTCTTTGCATAGTATTTTATGCACTCTTTTTTAAATACTTTTTTTATATTTACACTAATAAGAATATTTTAATATTTTTATCACATATATTAGTATCTGTGTGAAATTTTAGAACAATAGATAATTTGGAACGGAGTCGGTAGAATTTAAGAAAGCAAGCTAGCTTGAAAAGCGGCAAAAGTTTTTCTCTCTCTCCATCTGGACCGGCTGTGGCAGTCTGCAGTAACAGCGCAGACACCCACTATCTTCTTTCTTTCTTTCTTTCTTTCTTTATTGATTACCACTCCAACCCAACTACCTCACCCCAGCCCCCCTCCCCAACTATCTTTCTCCACCAGCTTTAATTCCTTTATTACTACGCGGTCTACGCCTACTACCAAGTCCCTACCACCCCATATTGCCCTTTTCTAAGTCATAGGAAATTGTGGAGGAGGAGAGAAAATAAATTTGCTTTGTTTTTATAAAATTAAGTAATTAAGACGTGAATTAATAAATTATACTATTATTTAAGTAAAATGATATTTGAATTTAAAAGGTTATTTTGTAACTAAAAAATCTGAATAATTTTTAAAAATTAATAATAATTTTAAAATTTAGAATAGAGGGAGTACAATATTTATAAATGTTTCATATATTTAAATTTTTCATTAAAATACGGCTTTTAATAATTTATATTTATATTTTTTTATCAATTAAGAGATAATAATTACCGAATAAAATGTAAAACTCTTAAAAGGTATTAAGATATAAACAAATATTACCTTAATTAGCCATATGCTCCCCCTAGTTCTTTTAAGTAATTTAAAGATATGCTGTGAATTTTATTTTAAAACAACAAATAAATTTGTACTTTCTGTCCTCTTATTTGACAACCTTAATTTGCGTAAATTTTATTTTCAAAACTATTTTCTTGTAGGCGAAGCCACATAGTTTTTGTGGGGTCAATCGACCCCACTAAAAAAAAAATTATTTTATTATATAAGGTAAAATTTAAAATTTTGAAGTATTATATATAAATTGATCTCACTAAAATTTTATAATTTTTTTATTATATGGGATCAAATTGAAAATTTATAATTTTGTCAATCAAATTTTAACTACATATGACTCATATTTTCTCAATTTATGTATCTCTCTCTATAATATTTAAACTAAATAATAATCTAATTTCTATTATTTTTAAAAATAAATAATGAATTACTTACTTATGAACTGTGATTAAAAAAGTATATTATGAGTCAATATAGTGTATATATACCATATATTATTACTCATTATATTTTTATTGTAATAATGTAATATAGTATATATATATACTCGAAAGTATAAAATATTAAAAAAATTGGCCCGGAGGTGCTGCCTTCGAACCCCTGTCAAATTATTTATAATTCGATAATAATTTCAACCCTACTAACGGCTTTGCCGATACTTATAGACAAATAGAGCATTAAGATTGTGTTTTGAAACAAATTAGTTGGTTCATTAAACGTAAATGTAATTTAAAAAATACTTATTTATATTAAAATTAAATCAATTCATATTTATTTTAAATATTAATAATTATATATATTAAATTAAGTTAAAAACAAAACCATTTCTATTTTTAAAACCTAGAAAAAGTGTATATATATATATATATATATATATATATATATATATATATATATATATATATTTAACTATGATTCTATCTGAAAATTCTAAATTTTGTCGACCTTATTAGTGTCATAATAGTAATTTTAGGCAAGAGCACAGGAAACGACAATCTTTACCCAAGACAATCCTCACTTATGGCATCCACGTCAAAAGTAAGACTGATACTGAGTACGTGGATGCCACATCATTCAATCTAACCAGCCAAATATTGACACGTGGATACCCAATTAATAGCCCACTCTGTTTTTTTGCCGTTAATAAATGGAAAAGTCGTTCACTAGCCTTTGTCTGTCCGACTCCCAGACACAGAGAGAGAAGAGAGAGAAAGAAATTTTAAATGCTGGCTCACGGCGGCCGGAAGCTCCACACCAACCATTAACGGCGACTTCTCCGGTTACTCTGTCCTGCTTCCTCTTTCACCGCCGGATATTCGTCAAAAAAAATTTCGTTTTCCGGCGAAACACTTCGACTACTTAGCTCCCTCACATTTTTGTGTTTCACAGATCCAAGTCTTTCGCACTTGTATTTATTGTTGTTTGCTTGGTCACTTTAGAGCTCAAAAGTTTGTTCTAGCTTAGGGAAATTGGAGATGAGAAGGCTGTTTATTCAATTTGTGTTATTGCTGTTAATTGTGGGCCTTGTGAGATCTCTGAATCCCTCACTGAATGATGATCTCCTGGGGTTGATTGTATTTAAGGCTGACATTCAAGATCCAGAAGGAAAATTGTTATCTTGGAATGAAGATGATAATAGTCCTTGTAACTGGGTGGGAGTCGAATGCAACCCCAGATCCAACAGAGTCTCTGCCTTAACTCTTGATGGTTTTGGTCTTTCGGGACGGATAGGCAGAGGTCTTCTCAAACTTCAGTTTCTCCGGAAGTTATTACTCACTAACAACAATCTTACAGGGAGCATTGGCCTCAGTCTTGCACAACTGGATAACCTGAGGGTCATTGACTTGAGCCAGAATAGTCTATCTGGACCCATTCCAGACAATTTCTTTAGCCAATGCGGGTCTTTGAGATCAATTTCTTTGGCTAATAACAAGTTCTCGGGCCAAATTCCAGGCAGTTTACGCTCATGTCCTACACTTGCTGCAATGAATTTCTCTATGAATCAGTTTTCGGGTCCACTACACCTTCTGGGATCTGGTCTTTGTCAGGACTTAGATTACTCGACTTGTCCAATAATCTGCTAGAGGGTGAGATACCTAAGGGCATTCAAGGTTTGAATAACTTGAGAGCAATAAATTTGGGAAAGAATCGATTAACAGGTCAGGTTCCAGATGGGATTGGAAATTGTTTGCTTTTGAGGACAATTGATTTCAGTGAAAACTCTTTTTCAGGAAGTATTCCAAGCACATTGCAGATGCTAACATTGTGTAATCTTCTAAATTTACACAAAAATTATTTCACTGGTGAGGTTCCAGAATGGATTGGAGAAATGAGAAGCCTCGAGAGTCTGGATATTTCTGAAAATAGGTTTTCTGGTCCAGTACCTAATTCAATCGGGAAGCTTCAGTCCCTCAAGTTGCTGAATATATCCATGAATGCCTTTATGGAGAGCTTGCCGGAGTCTATTATCAATTGTGAAAACCTTCTTGTGGTAGATGTTGGTCGGAATTCTGACTGGTAATCTTCCTTCTTGGGTGTTTAAATTGGGATTACAAAAGGTTCTGTTTTCAGAAAATAGATTGACTGGGAGTATGCATGATTCTTTTACTTCTTCGCTGGAAAACTCTCGCCGAAAACTTCTAGTGTTGGATATATCCCACAATTTATTATCTGGTGAAATTCCGTCTGTTCTTGGTTACTTTAGCAGTTTGCAGTTCTTGAATTTGTCCAAGAATTCACTTATAGGTGGCATCCCAGCTAGTATTAAAGAATTAAAGTCTTTGAATATTCTTGACTTTAGCGACAACCAGTTAAATGGAAGCATTCCGTTGGAAATTGGGGGAGCCATATCTTTAAGGGAACTGAGACTAGATAAGAACTCCTTGGCGGGGGAAATTCCTACTTCAATAGAGAACTGTTCTCCATTGATGTCATTGTAAGTTATTGCTTTTCTTTTCTTTTCTTTTCTTTTTTTCCGCTGAATTATAAGTTATTGCTCTTCAGCTTTCCATTACTCTATATTGTGGATGGTGAATACTCTAGTTGTATTCAAACAGTTTAACTGAGACTAACTTTTCGAAACTTAGAAACACTCTTCTATGGTTGGTTTCTAATATTTTCAACCAAAAACACAAAACATTTGCAGTTGCCAATTGAGCCTTTATCAGCTTATTACAGTGAGCACCCATGTCTTCACTGAGAGCTGTTATAGCTTGCACCTATGCCTTTGGACTTTAAGTATACATTTTCATTGTCCATGACATAACAAATTAATTTCTTTGTTGTTCATTATCAAGAATTGTAGGGATTGTATTCTTGGATAAGAATTAGGAAGAAAAACTTGGGCAGTTATATAGCATAAATGCACTGGTGTTGTAATCCAATACTAATTTAGCAAAATAATCTGTTTTAATCCTTGCATACTGCATCTGAAATGATTATTGTTTTAATTGTTGATGGAAGTAGCTGATTCTCTGTTAACTTAAGGAGTTCTAATATTTGTTACTTATGTCTTGGTACACTCCCGGCTTTCTCTTTTTCCCTTTTTAAAAGTAAAAACATATGAAAATTTGATATCTTTGGTCATTCTAACGTGTATACTTTTGTTGCCTTTATTATTTTTCAGGATTCTGTCGCGCAACAACCTAACTGGACCAATACCTGCAGCCTTAGCCAAGCTTACTTACCTTCAACATGTAGATCTATCCTTTAACAAACTATCTGGAACACTACCAAAGCAGTTGGCCAATCTTGCCCGCCTCCTTTCTTTCAACATTTCGCACAACCAGGTCCAAGGCGAACTACCTGCTGGTGGTTTTTTCAACACTATATCCCCATCCTCCCTCTATGGTAATCCATCTCTTTGTGGTGCTGCAGTCGATAAGAGTTGCCCTGCTGTCCTTCCCAAGCCAATTGTCCTTAATCCTAATTCTACTGATTCTATTCCGGACTCAATCCCACAAAATCTTGGTCACAAAAAGATAATCCTCAGCATTTCAGCGCTTATTGCTATCGGTGCAGCTGCCGTAATTATCATTGGGGTAATTGCCATCACTGTGCTCAACCTCCATGTTCGGTCTTCTACACCTCATTCTGCAGCGGCTCTTACATTATCCGGAGGTGATGGCTTCAGCAGTTCCCCCACTACAGATGCCAATTCTGGAAAGCTTGTCATATTTTCTGGTGACCCTGACTTCAGCACAGGAGCACATGCACTGCTCAACAAAGATTGTGAGCTTGGGCGTGGTGGTTTTGGAGCAGTATATCGTACTGTTCTTCGAGATGGGCGCCCAGTTGCCATCAAGAAGCTCACAGTCTCTAGTCTTGTCAAGTCTCAAGAAGATTTTGAAAGGGAAGTGAAAAAATTAGGAAAAATTCATCATCGTAATCTTGTGGCACTGGAAGGGTATTATTGGACTCCATCATTGCAGCTCCTCATATATGAATTTGTCTCTGGTGGAAATTTGTACAAGCATCTCCATGAGGGATCAGGAGGAAACTTCCTCTCGTGGAATGAGAGATTTAATATTGTTCTTGGGATAGCTAAAAGCTTGGCTCATTTGCACCAGATGAATATAATCCACTACAATCTAAAATCAAGTAATATCTTGATTGACAGCTCAGGTGAACCAAAAGTTGCAGATTCTGGTCTAGCTAGGTTGTTACCAATGCTTGACCGATATGTTTTAAGTAGCAAGATTCAGAGTGCACTCGGCTACATGGCACCTGAATTTGCATGTAGAACGGTAAAGATAACAGAAAAATGTGACGTGTATGGGTTCGGGGTTTTGGCACTGGAGGTGGTTACTGGGAGGAGGCCTGTTGAGTACATGGAAGATGATGTAGTTGTGCTGTGTGACATGGTGAGAGGAGCACTGGAAGAAGGCAGGGTGGAAGAAGATGACGCAATTCCGGTGATGAAGTTGGGGTTGATCTGCACATCACAAGTGCCTTCAAACCGGCCAGACATGGCAGAGGTGATTAACATATTGGAGCTGATCAGATGCCCTTCTGAAGGTCAGGAAGAGTTGGTATGAATAGTAATTAAACAGTGGGTTGTCCGGCGAAGAAGAATCCGGTTTGATTATTTATTATTAGAGAGAAGTGAAATTTGAATGTGGAAATTTTATTTTTCTTTTTTGGGTGTTGGTTCTTCACCGGTTGTAGTTCCTTCTCTAAGATCACAGTTGGTTACCGGATTCCTTTTCACCGGGTCTAATATGTGGGGGGACCTTTCCTTTTGGATATTATTAACTCAATTTACTGATCCTATCTATCTTCTTCCAGTAGTTGTTGTTGTTGTTGTTTCTTTTCTATGTTCTGGTTTGACACTAGATGTGGTTGAAGATTTTGTATTCTAGTCTTGGTTAGATCGTTCATGTCAAACTTTTAGAGTTGGTGAGCTTAATTGAAATATGTCGCAAGTATTTAAGTTCTTCCATGCCAATATAGCTAGCTAGCTTGTACTCTGTGTTTTGTGGTGTAAATTCATGGCAATGGCATTGGCATTGAGGCCCGGCCCCATACATTTGTCTGTTGACAAAGGAAGAGTGTGGCATAACTAACGTCAACAGAAAGGAGGAGACTCTCTATACCCTTTCCTTTAAATGATTAAAAATGGAAAGAATAATCTCCATTACAGATTGTACTTTCCAACGCATTACATTCAAGAGTTTGTTGTAAATACTACTACTCCCCTAGTAGTAAATAGTACTAGAGAGAGCAGAGGGTGAGTGAGCACGTTCACGTTCCCCCTGATACAAAATGTGGGGGTAGACGCAAAGTTGAATATAATACTAATAAAGTGGGCAAGTCAAAAGTGAGTTGACTGACAGTCTAAAGGGCAAGATTCTTAGGAACAACAACCTCCAAGTAAATAATCAAGTGCTGAATAGAGTAATACTAATAGAAAATTAAACCAAAAACAATGGATGGGAATAATAGATCTCAAGATTCTCTGAGCATCTTTGGCTCTTTTAAATCACAACAGCATGCGCCTAGACTAGATTACAAACAAACAAAAACAAATTAAAACCTAATTAATCGTCATTTTTCATCTTTACAATTACACCCACATCACATGCATCTTAATTGTATTTGTTAGTGGATAAAATTAAAGAAGACTAGATATCAGTACTCTTCATCGTTGAAATTTTGTATTTTATTTTCAAATCCTTTTCTTGATTATAATATTCCTTCCGTTCCTTATTATAAAAAAAGTCTAAATTTATTTTATTTTATTTTTTATTTATAAATTTCAAATAGTATCATTTGTGCTAGTATAACGAAAATACTATTATAGATTAAGCTTAAAGTTTCTCTTTGTCAAACACATTGTATGGAACAGCTCTAGTTTTTCTCGTTTCTACAAAAACTGGGACAGAGGGTGGATGAATGGATGATACCACTTCGTTGTCATCTTTATCATTAGCCAATCTGTAAGGTCTGTAAGAATTTTCTACCATATTTAAGGAGGTAGAAATATCGTTCACTGTGCAATCTCCCCCAAAAGGAAAATCATAACCTTTTACATGACTCCAATGCTTGAGGAAAACAAAGAAATCAACATTTTTTCCTGATTCCTTTAAGAAATCATAATAAATGCCTTTAATCAAATCTTGATTTTCCAGAGAATAAAAGGCAAAAAACCATTCTCTTTTTTTCCCTATTCTTTTCAGAATTAAACATTGTTTTCAACGAAGATCGATTTAGCTCCATACTCTAATCGTTAAGAGTATAAATACTCTCAGAGTATCCAAAGTCAGATGCTGTAGGGCTCTGAGCTCTTGGAATTTCAACTTCAGAAGGAGTTTCAACCATATATGTTGGCCGACTGACAGGATCGTCTGGTCGATTAATTACTCCTTGTAAAGAAGACGTAGATCGTCTTGACATTTCACCTATATTCCTTTGAGGAATGTTAGATGTACTGTTCCGTCGAGGTTCGTCTAAATTGAGACGAATAGAACTACTGTTTCCAAATCTAATATCTACAGATCCGTCTGGATTGTGACGCCCCCAAAATAGGTATACATCACCCATCTTGGGTCGCCAAATACATGGTACAGAATACAAATACAATCTTAAATATACAACATGAGCTGTGAGTTTTAATACAAATATTGTCTTTTAGACATTATACAAACTCAAAATAAGTCCTCAATACATTTATTGTCACTCTATTTAACAGAATAGTGAGGACTACTAATACTATCATCTGGACCGTCACTCCGTTCTCCGACTAGTCCCGGCTACGTTCTTATTTCCTGAAGAGAACAGTGAAAGAAAGGGTGAGCTCAACTAGTCCAGTAAGAAATATTATGACTAAGATAATGCAGAATAAATTATTATTAGCCTTTAACAGTGTTAAATTGATACAATATGACAACCATCAAGTTTAACTACAAGCAATCCATTAAAAGAGTCAAGTAGAGAATAAAATCTACTATCTTTTATGATTTAAAAGGTTTTTCATCACTTTTCTCGCTGAGACTCAGCTTAATAAATAATCTACATCATCGAATTACCCATGCACTACGGCCAAGGATATTCTTTAGTATCACGACCACAAATTATCCATGCACTACGGGGCAAAGATATTCGTGTATTCATTAATGGTCATGATCATGCCAACGACTGTCCATCAATGCACTACGGGCCAATGAGGACTTTTACCACATCATTTGTAACATTACGGTCATGATTATACCGAATAATCCCTGGTCATAATCATACCAAGTCCATCTATGCCTTACAGGCCACAGATGACTTTCAACATTTTATACACATGAAGATGATGACAATGATATAAGAATTCAATAAAACAAGTTCAAGAATTAATTTGCCCAAGAACCAATAACGTTCAAATTGTCAACATGATATTTCTTTGTGGAGTAAAATTCAAGAATGCGCAGAAGAATATTTCTATGAAAAGATACTGGATGAAGCGCAAATGTCAAGGATATTCCACTAATTTCATGGATTATAGAAATCAAAACTTTAACCAACTGAGTATAATAAAGAATGAAATAACAAAAGAAGTCACCATGCATGCGATAGACCGCACATACATGTTATTCCAACAGAATAATAAATAACGGAATCAGGTCCGGCGTAAAACGCACAGACAGGATATTCTAACAGAATAATAAAGACGGAACCAGGTCCGGCGTAGAATGCACAGATATGATGTTCCAACATAATGATAAATAATAGAACCAGGTCCGGCGTAAACCGCACAGACAGGATATTCTAACATAATAATGAATAATAGAATCAGGTCCGGCGTAAAACGCACAGACAGGATGTTCCAGCAGAATAATAAAGAATGGAATAACAGAAGAATTTCACCAAGTATAGGGTAACCCGCGTATACAGGTTATTCTAACAGAATAATAAAGAATGGAATAACAGAAGTTCTATTCATGGATAAGAAAAAAATAATATTCCCTACCTTAGAAGAAACTGGAAATTTGAATAGTGAGGTAGCAGACTTCTCTTCTTCTTTCTCTCTATAATTTCTCTCTATAATAAGTGCTCTATAGATTTAGTGAATTGGTGAGAAATGAAGGAAGAATGAGCTTCTATTTATAGGAAAATATAGTTTTGATAATTGCACATTTTGGGGCTCGAAAATTATAGTATAATACCTTACTCTTTTTCTTCATTTTTAATTTAGTCCTGCAAGTATTATCAAACTTGCACCACCTCCCCTAATAGTAAATAATGTGAATCAATAGTTCATTCATGTGATTCAATAGTATAATCATGTGAAAAAATTAATTACAGTATAGTACCTCCATCTCTACCTCTATTTTTAACTTAGTCATGTAAGTATTATCAATCTTGCACCAACTCCCCTAATAGTACAAGAATGTGAATCAATAGTACACACATGTGAATAAATAGTTATAATCATGTGAATTAATACCAATTAATTGTTCATTTATCCGGTTAATTACCTGATTGGTCAATATAACATCCAGACGTCAATTATTATTTAAAATAAATGTCGAATTCCACTAACACTAATAATTCCAACACAATGAAACTATCAATCTCATTTTTAATCAACACGAACTTATTCATCATTAATATTATAATTCACAATATTTAACAACCAGGTCGTTCCCAGGAAAGAGGGGGCTTTCCGATAAGGATTTTTCCTTATTGGCGCGCAATTAGGTGACCAAACCTCTCCTTCACAGAACTTCTAAACATTGTCAATATTGTAAATAATAATATTAATAACTTCATCGTTTCAATTATTGATTTAATAATATAAATATTATGAAAATGATCATGTGACAATAATTAAATCAATAATATGAGAGATATGATGCAACAATTACTGTAGCAATAATTGAGTATAACTAAGTGACTTCTCACGTAAGTATTAATAATCAATACCGTGTGCTACTATGCAACCACGCGTATTACTGTACTTTTACTACCGGGTAGTTCAACAGTTTTATCGGTAAAACTTTTGCCGTTACTTTTATAAAAAGATAATTCTGTCGTTTTCTAACTACGACAATACTTCCGTTGTGGGGTCCACTAATGATTGTGCCGTTGTACGAATATTCCCTGTTAAAACGAATATTCCCCGACCAATCGAATATTATATAACCACTTGCTTACTTTGCAAAATTTATAAATATTACCCACAACTATAACATTATATCAAATCCACACCATTATATAAAAAAATATATTTTGAGAAAAATATTCTTTATTCATAAAAGTTGGGGTCTTACAACCTTCCCTTCTTATGAAATTTCGTCCTCGAAATTAGGGTGCGTACTTGGTATGTCGAAGAGGTGAGGATACCTTGACTTCATTTCAGATTCCAACTCCCAGGTCATTTCCTCAACATCGTGGTTTCTCCACAAAACTTTGACTTGAGGTATAACCTTGGAGCGTAGAATATGATCCTTCTTATCCAAGATTTTAACATGTACTTCTTCATACGTTAAATCTTCCACTATCTCGTCCGGTTCTAATTCACTAATATGGTTCGGGTCTTTCACATATTTTCGTAACATAGATATGTGAAAAACGTTATGAACACGAGACATACTTGGCGGTAAGGCGAGTCTATACGCCATAGTTCCTACTCGATCGAGGATTAAAAATGGGCTAATGAATCGAGGGTTGAGCTTTCCTCTATTTCCAAATCTCGTAACTCCCTTTCATGGAGCAACACGTAACAACACATGATCTCCAATATCGAATTCCACATCCTTTCGATGAAGATCAACATAACTCTTTTGTCGATCTTGTGAGGTTTTTATACGTTGTCGGATCGTTTGAATCTTTTCCATAGTCATACGTACCAACTCATCCCAGCATACTGGACAACGACACTTTCTTCCATACAACGCCTCAAATGGAGCCATGTCAATACTTGCTTGATAACTGTTGTTGTAGGAAAACTCCACCAATGGTAAGAACTTGTCCCAACTTCCCTTGAAATCAAGGACACAGAGTCTTAATAGATCTTCAAGAGTTTAAATAGTCCTCTCCGACTGTCCGTCCGTCTGAGGATGATATGCCGAGCTAAATAGTAAATCCGTGCCCATAGCTTTTTACAAACTAACCTAAAATCGTGAAGTGAATCTTGGGTCTCGATCAGAAACTATGTATACTGGCATACCATGCAGTCTTACTGTGACAAACGAGATTTTTGTAATTAATTTCTAATATTTATTGAATTAGATAAATATTTTTCGATGATTTAATTATTAGATTAAATAATTAATTGATGCAATTGTGATAGATTAATTTAATTATATGTGTTACATTTATTAAATTAATGTGGAGAATTTTATTATTCGAAGTATGTGATTATGTGAGCTTATTGTATTAAAAGAAATATTTAATAAACCATGTTATTTTAATTAATGTAATAATTAATTAGAGATTTAATAATTTGACATTATTAATTAATGAGAAAATTTATTTTATGATTATGTGAATTTATGATAGATTATTATATGTTATTTAATTAATTTAAATAAGATATTTGAATTGGGTGTGACATGAATTAAACTATATGATAAAGTTTTATTAAATTAAATGATTTTATAATCTACTCTTGCTAGCCAAACATGGCCTTAGAGGGAGTTGAGAGCAGTTACCCATGATGGGTAACTGACCTTAACGCGTCAGTTCAATTGAATACGACGTCTTCTTTTATTTCTTATTATTTCTAAGTCTAGAAAACAAGCAGAGCATATTTCTTAGAGTTCACAGAGAGAATTGTCAGAGAGAAATTGTGAGTTGTGAAGGAGATTTGAGAGTGAGGAATTCTAAATCTACGCTTTATACTCTGGGTAATTTTCTCCTAAACTCAATTTCTACTTTTACGTATTTAAGTTTTTATACATATGGTTTTCAAGTACTGTAAAGTTTTATGATGAGAATTTGTAAGGCTTATGTGAATATATGTGAATATATGTGTTTTATATATATATTGCATGATTCCATATCATCAATTCATAATTTTATGTCGTATATGATTGCTGCAAAATTACAGAGTTTGGGTCTTGGCCATATGGCCTTATACGTGATATTTTATGTATTGATCATATAGTATCCCTAAATTTTACACTTGTATGTTGTTATGCATGTTAATACGAAGAGACCAAGCTTTAAATGAACGGATTTGGCTTTATAACGAATCCGTGGCGTTGAATTTTAGGAATTTATGTTCAATACTTCAAGAACATCAAGAACAGTGGAAATTTTTATGTTTTAATTATGTGATTATGTGTTTTAATGGGTTAAAATTACTTTACAGATGTTGGGTAATGATTATATGTGAATATTAACATGTGGGTATGTTAAATTACTGAAATTAATGATTATTTGGTGTCCTTTTCGCTGAACTCTGTTTTCTTCGCGAACTGGGAATCAAATTCTGGAGTCTCGCGCCGCGGCGCCAACTCCAGAACTGAAGTCCCGCGCCGCAGCGCCACCGCGCTACAGCGCCAAGTATCAGACCGCAGCGCCACGGCGCCGCAGCGCCAAGAGCTAGTACAAACGTGGCGCCGCAGCGCCACTCCCTAGAAAATTTAGAAATGAGATTTTTAAAATATTAAAGTTTAACAAGTGTTAGTGAATTGATGTAATGAACGTGCAAATATGATAGAAGAATAATGTGATGATAAAAATAGTTGTTTAAACATGTAAATAACATAATTACATGTGATTTAAATTATTGAATTCCTAACTAGATTATTATTCATAAAGTACAAATTATGTGATAATGAGATAAATTGACTAAGTATAGTCGATAATTAAAGTAGACAACAAGAATGAGTTTACATTGATTAATTAATTTATAATTAACTGGTATTATGTATATGTATGGTATGTAGGATTTAATTCAAAGAACGTGCTTAGTTAAAGTATAATCTACGCGCGAGGCAAGTTTCCTAAACTTAAACTCTTAAATTTGAGCAAGTTCCCTAACCCTATTTGTCATTATTGTTTAAGCTTATTATTTACCTTGAATAAGCTATCGTTACTATTATTCAAGTTCAAATGATTTATTAAAGATTGATTATCTTTTCAAAGTATGATTTAGTTATACAATAATTATTCTATTGTATACTTCTTGAGATTATTATTCAAAATGAATATCATTATTGTTGAACCTTATTAGACTAGTGAAACCTTAATGATTCAACTAGTCCATAGTTGATGAGCGTTCTAAATTTCAGAACCCTTGAAGAATTATCCAAACCAAACTTCCTTTGATGCGGACTCGAATGTCAAACTGAGATGAACAACCCTGTATAGGGGATTATTTACGCTTAACGTTAAGATATTATGCACAATATGGTACTAAGGGCTGATCCCCCTAAGTACGAGAAGAAGTCAATAGTCTTATGACTGTTTAAGGTTTCAAGTATAACCCTTGTTAACCTAGGACATAGTTCAAGGTCATATGACCCTCAGAATTCTTTTGATTCTTGTTATTCACTCTTGATTTAAAAGTTGAGCTTTTATTCAGACGTCTTTGATTTATTCGCATGTTATTATACTGTTATTTCATTTTTATACTTGTGGGCATTTGTGCTCACTCTTGCTTAATAATAACATTGCAGTTAAGAACGGAAGAACTGATGAACCTTCCACTAGTAAAGGCAAGGGCAAAGTTAGCAAGTGACGAAGACCTATTATTTTATATGATGATGTATTTGTTAAGACTTGAGTTAATGTTATTGTTTAAGACTTATTTGTTTATGATTCCGCTCAGATGTTTAAGGTTAGTTTAATCTGGGATTGTATTATTATTCAGATATTGTAACCCTTAAGGGAAAGATTTTATTTCTATTATTGCATGGTTTGCATTATTATGGGTAGATAGATAGATGATATTTGTATCGTGAATACCAAATCATGTGAAACTGGAAGTACCGGATTTGGGGGTGTCATAGTTACAATCTCATTTATGTACATACGAGCAAGACGCTCAAGTGTATAAGTTTCTCATATAGGTAGGAAATGAGCAGACTTGGTCAATCTATCAACAATAACCCAAATTGCATCTATGCCTTGAGAAACCTTGGGAAGACCAGTAACGAAATCCGTGGTAATGTGCTCCCACTTCTATTCTGGAATTTCAAGTGGTTGCAATGGACCTTTTGGTACTTTATGCTCCGCCTTGACTCGTTGACAAATTAGACACCTTGAGATAAACTCCGTGATCTCTCTCTTCATATTACTCCACCAAAATGTATGTCGAAGATCATGATACATTTTGGTACTCCCAGAATGGATTGCAAACGGTGTGTTATGTGCCTCCATCATGATTTTATACTTCAAATCAGGGTCTTTAGGAACACAAAGTCTGGAGTTGACTCGAAGTATTCCTTCTTCATCCATTCTTGCTTCTGGCATAGCACCTTCTTGCACTTTCTTCCTCATACGCATCAGCTCCAGGTCTGTAGCTTGAGCAGCTTTAACTTTATCGATTAAAGTCGGTTCTACTCGTATATTCGCCATCATCACATGAGTCCCTGGAGTCTTTATCTCTAACTCCATCCTTTGCAAGTCATACAAAATGGGTCTTTGTGTTGACAATAATGCACTCGTACCCGCATATGCTCTTCTACTCAATGCGTCAGCTACTACGTTTGCTTTTCCAGGATGGTATTGAATGATATGATCATAATCTTTCAATAGCTCAAGCCATCGTCGTTGCCGCATGTTGAGTTCCTTTTGAGTGAAGAAATATTTGAGGCTTTTATGATCCGTATAGATCTCCACCTTCTCTCCATACAGGTAATGCCTCCAAATCTTAAGCGCAAAAATGACAGCTGCCAACTCTAGATCATGAGTAGGATAATTCCTCTCATATTCTTTGAGTTTCCGTGAGGCATAGGCTATGACTTTTCCATGTTGCATGAGAACACATCCTAACCCTTTGCCCAAAGCATCACTGTAGATAACAAATCCTTCCGAGCCAGATGGTAGTGTCAGAACAGGTGCTGAAATGAGCATCCTCTTGAGTTCTTGAAAACTCTTCTCACATTCAACACTCCAACCGAATTTTATATCTTTTCGAGTCAACTGAGTTAATGGAGTAGCGATTCGAGAAAACCCTTCTACGAATCTCCGATAATAACCAGCTAAGCCGAGAAAGCTACGCACTTCGGTCACTGATTTAGGTTGCTCCCAGCTTTGAATAGCTTCAATCTTTGTCGGATCAACAGATATTCCATGACTTAATACTACGTGTTCAAGGAATGCTACCTCCTCAAGCCAGAACTCGCATTTCTTCAACTTGGCATAAAGCTTGTTTTCACGAAGCTTTTGGAGTATCAGCCTCAAATGTTGCTCATGATCTTCACGGCTTTTGGAATATATGAGGATGTCATCAATAAATATGACCACGAAATGATCCAGATATTCCTTGAATACTCGGTTCATCATGTCCATGAAGGCAGCAGGAGCATTAGTCAATCCAAAAGACATGACTAAGAATTCATAATGCCCGTAACGAGTTCTGAAGGCAGTCTTTGGAATATTCTCAGTTTTAACCTTCAGCTGATGATATCCAGAACGAAGATCGATCTTTGAAAAGAATTTGGTGCCTTGCAACTGGTCAAACAGGTCATCAATACGTGGCAATGGGTACCTATTTTTGATGGTGACATGATTCAACTCCCGATAATCAATACAAAGTCGCATACTTTCATCTTTCTTCTTCACGAATAGAACAGGAGCACCCCAAGGAGAAGTACTAGGACGAATAAAGCCAATGTCTAACAATTCCTACAGTTGGGTCTTTAACTCCTGAAGTTCAATGCCATTCGATATGGGGATTTGGAAATGGGTTTCGTACCGGGTTCAAGGTCAATACAAAATTCTATTTCATGCTCTGGGGGTAGGCCAGGAAGTTCTTCAGGGAATACGTTAGGAAATTTATTAACAATAGAAATATCATTCAAAGCTGACGTATTTTTGTTTAAATCCGTGACATGAGCTAAGAAAGCTTGACATCCATTTTTCAATAAACGAATAGCTTTATGGCTTGAGATGACAGTGATTGATTTTATTGGTTTGGTTGCTTGAATTCGCATAATAGGTTGGTTAGGAATATGAAAGCTAACAACCTTACGAAAACAATCAATTTTAGCATGATGAGTAGTTAACCAATCAATCCCTAAAATTACGTCAAATGCAAGTATTTTTAAGGAGATAATATCGACAGGTAACATGCGGTTACCAATTTGAATCAAACAGAACTTGTAAACAGTAGATGTAATGAAGGTTTCTCCCAACGGAGTTTCAACAGATAAGTCAAAGTCTAATTTCTCCGGAGTCAAATTTAAACGTTGAGCGCAAGTAGGAGAAATAAAAGAATGGGTAGAACTGGTATCAAATAAGGTATAGACTTCGCTAGAGTTTATGATAAGCTTACCCGTGATGACCTCGTTCGGGTTCCTTGCTTTTTGAGAGGTCACGACCAACGCTCTCCCTTGCACTACCGGCTTTGACTTTTCTGGGACGGCCTTTGTTGCCTCCATCCTTGCTGAATTGTCTTTGGTGAACGATAAAATCGAGCTAGGTGACATTTTCCACAATTATAACACGCTTTGGACGGCATCGCGCATTTTGGACTGATATGTCCCTCCCCTCTGCATTTGAAGCATATGATAAGTGGTCGTTCTCCTTCCTTAACCGCGGGTGCTGATGCTGTCGTCTTTTCATCATTGTTAAATCTCCTCTTCTTGAAATGTCCACTCTTATTGTCATGGCCATGATTACCACCGAAGTGATTACCATTTCTGGCATGTTGATTCCCTCCACGCTTGTTGTCACCGCTTCGATGACTGCTACCACTGATATTATCGACTTGTCGATTGCTCTCTCTTGGTTGGGTTGACTCGTTATCATGCTCTAATAACTGAGCCCTATTTACAACATCTGAATACAAACACAGTTTGTGAGAAATAAGATATTGACGTATCTCCGGTTTCAAATCTCTTAAAAATATTCACGTCATTCTCTCCTCATTATCAACCAAATGGGGCGTAAACCGGGACAACTCAGAAAACTTGGCTTCGTACTGCGATACGGTCATGTTGTTTTGCTCCAGCTTGATGAATTCTACTTCTTTCTTGTGACGAATACTTTCGGGAAAGTACTTGTCGTTGAATAATTCTTGGAACTTCTCCCAAGTCATCTTCAGTGCGGCAGGTTGAGTACGTTTTACCGATTTCCACCAGTAATCTGCCTCTTCTCGTAACATAAAGGTGGCAAAGGGCACCTTTTGCTCCTCGGAGCATCCCAAGACATCAAATATCTTGGTGATCTGCTTTATCCACGCTTCCGTCTTGAGTGGTTTTGGTTCTCCAATAAACTCCGGTGGTCCCAACTCCTTAAACTGTTTAGCGGTGACCGTCCGAGAGTTGCCAGTGTTTCCACCTGTATTTTGGACAGGAGCCGCTTTTGCCTGATGTTGCATGAATTGCATAAAGCCTCTAAACATTCTATCATTTATCATCTGGTCCGTGTTGTTGTTTGCCTGAGGATTGTCGCCTTCCTGATGCACATTATCCTGATTATTGATCTGTGGAGACTCAACGGTCTCCTGTGCTCCATTGCTATTCTCAACATTCTCGGATGTCATTTTCAAATACTGCCACAAAACAAGAGTTAATTGATATGCAACATATTATCTCTATAATCTGACTAACCAATTAAACACAAAATAAACTTAGGTAGGTCATACTAGCGAAGGAATTTCCCGTCTCTCCCCTCATAGTTCTAGTCTCACATCTTAGCCAGTGATCATCTCCCTAAGCTTTGATACCAACAGTGACGCCCCCAAAATAGGTATACATCACCCATCTTGGGTCGCCAAATATATGGTACAAATATTTAAATACAAACTTAATTATACAACTGACGTGTACAATACGCCAAAATATAGCTGAGAGTTTCAACACTAATAATGTCTCATAGTGAGTATAAAAACTCAAATAAAATTCTCATTACATTTATTGTCACACTATTTAACAGAATAGTGAGGACTACTAATACTATCATCTAAATCGTCACTCTGTTCCCCGACTAGTCCCAGCTACGTTCTCATTTCCTGAAAAGAACAATGAAAGAAAGGGTGAGCTCAACTAGCCCAGTAAGAAATATTATGACTAAGATAATGCAGAATAAATTTTCCTTAGCCTTCAACAGTGTTAAACTGATATAAAATAACAACCATCAAGTTTAACTGCAGCGGAACAAGCAATCCATTAAAAGAGTCAAGTAGAGAATAAAATCTACTATCTTTTATGATTTAAAATATTTTTCATCACTTTTATCGCTGAGACTCAGCTTAATAAATAATCCACATCATCCCTGCACTACGACCAAGGATATTCATTAGTATCACAACCACAAATTATCCATGCACTACGGGCCAAGGATATTCGTGTATTCATCAATGGTCATGATCATGCCAACAACTGTCCATCAATGCACTACGGCCAATGAGGATTTCTACCACATCATTTGTAACATTACGGTCATAATTATACCGAATAATCCCTGGTCATAATCATACCAAGTCCATCTATGCACTACATGACTTTCAACATATTATAAACATGAAGATGATGACAATTTAATAAAACAAGTTCAAGAATTAATTTTAAAGATTTATAAGTTAATTTATCCTGAACTTAATAACGTCCAAATTGTCAACATGATACTTCTTTGTGGAGTAAAATTCAAGAATGCTTAGAAAAATATTTTCATGAAAAGACTCTGGATGAAGTGCAAATATCAAGAATATTCCATTAATTTCATGGAGTATAGAAGTCAAAACTTTAACCAACTGAGTATAATAAAGAATGGAATAACAAAAGAAATCACCAGGCATGCGATAGACCGCACATGCAGGTTGTTCTAACAAAATAATAAATAACGGAACCAGGTCCGGCGTAAAACGCAGAGACATGATATTCCAACAGAATAATAAAGACAAAATCAGGTCCGGCGTAAAACGCACATACAGGATATTCCAACAGAATAATAAAGACGGAATCAGGTCCGACGTAAAATGCACAGACAGGATATTCCAACAGAATAATAAATAATAGAACCAGGTCCGGCGTAAAACGCACAGACAGGATGTTCCAGTAGAATAATAAAGAATGGAATAACAGAAGAATTTCACCAAGTATAGGGTAACCCGCGTATACAGGTTATTCCAACAGAATAATAAAGAATGGAATAACAGAAGTTCTCTTCATAGATAAGAAAGAAATAATATTCCCTACCTTAGAAGAAACTGGATATTGGAATAGTGAGGTAGCAGACTTCTCTTCTTCTTTCTCTCTATAATTTCTCTCTATAATAAGTGCTCTATAGCTTTAGTGAATTGGTGAGAAATGAAGGAAGAATGGGCTTCTATTTATAGGAAAATATAGTTTTGATAATTGCACGTTTTGGGGCTCGAAAATTATAGTATAATACCTTACTCTTTTTCTTCATTTTTAATTTAGTGCTGCAAGTATTATCAAACTTGCACCACCTTCCCTAATAGTAAATAATGTGAATTAATAGTTCATTCATGTGACTCAATAGTATAATCATGTGAAAAAACTAATTACAGTATAGTACCTCCATCTCTACCTCCATTTTTAACTTAGTCATGCAAGTATTATCAATCTTGCACCAACTCCCCTAATAGTACAAGAATGTGAATCAATAGTACACACATGTGAACAAATAGTTATAATCATGTGAATTACTACCAATTAATTGTTCATTTATCCGGTTAATTACCTGATTGGTCAATATAACATCCAGACGTCAATTATTATTTAAAATAAATGTCGAATTCCACTAACACTAATAATCCCAACACAATGAAACTATCAATCTCATTTTTAATCAACACGAACTTATTCATCATTAATATTATAATTCATAATATTTAACAACCAGGTCGTTCCCAGGAAAGAGGGGGCTTTCCGATAAGGATTTTTCCTTATTGGCGCGCAATTAGGTGACCAAACCTCTCCTTGACAGAACTTCTAAACATTGTCAATAATGTAAATAATAATATTAATAACTTCATCGTTTCAATTATTGATTTAATAATATAAATATTATGCAAATGATCATGTGACAATAATTAAATCAATAATATGAGAGATATGATGCAGCAATTACTGTAGCAATAATTGAGTATAACTAAGTGACTTCTTACGTAAGTATTAATAATCAATACCGTGTGCTACTATGCAACCACGCGTATTACTGTACTTTTACTACCGGGTAGTTCAACAGTTTTAACGGTAAAACTTTTGCCGTTACTTTTATAAAAAGATAATTCTGTCGTTTTCTAACTACGACAATACTTCCGTTGTGGGGTTCACTAATGATTGTGCCGTTGTACGAATATTTCCTGTTAAAACGAATATTCCCTGACCAATCGAATATTATATAACCACTTGCTTACTTTGCAAAATTTGTAAATATTACCCACAACTATAACATTATATCAAATCTACATCATAATATAAAAAAATATATTTTGAGAAAAATATTCTTTATTCATAAAAGTTAGGGTCTTACAAGTTAAGTGCTCATTTATCCGATAAATTACCCGATTTATCAATATAACCCCCAAACATCAATTATCATCGAAATAGATGTCGATTTCCATTAACACTACTAATCCCAACACAATGGAACTATCAATTTCATCTTTAATCAACACAACTTATTCATCATTAATATTATAACTCATAATATTTAACAACCAAGCTGTTCCCAGGAAAGAGGGGGCTTTCCGATAATGATTTCTCCTTATTGGCGCGCAATTAGATGACCAAACCTCTCCTTGACAGAATTTTCTAGACATTGTCAACATTACAAATAATAATATGAATAACTTTGTCGTCTCAATTATTGATTTAATAATAATAAATATTATGCAGATGATACTGTAACAATAATTGAATCAATAATATGAGAGATATGATGCAGCAATTACTGTAGCAATAATTGAGTATAACTGAGTGACTTCTCACGTAAGCATCAATAATCAATACTGTGTGCTACTATGCAACCACGCGTATTATTGTACTTTTACTACTGGGTAGTTCAACAGTTTAACGGTAACCCTTTCGCCGTTATTTTCATAAAGTATTTTTGTCTTTTTCTCAATCCGACAATAATTTCGTTGTGGGGTTCACCAATAATTGTGCCGTTGTACAAATATTCCCTGCTAAAACGAATATTTCCCAACCAATCGAATATTATATAACAACTTGCGTAATTTGCAAAACTTGTAAATAATACCCACAACTATAACATTATATCAAATCCTCACCATAATATTCAAAAATATATTTCGAGAAAAATTTATCTTTATTCAAAAAGTTGGGGTCTTACATGGATTTTCTGTAACATCTTCTAATTGATGATTAGCTCCTTGTACCCTTTTAGGTACCGCATCTTGCAATGTCCAATTTTGAGGAATAGCTATCTCATCCCACTTTAAAGTTTTAGGGACTGAAATATTAGCTTTTAAAGGATTGATTTGAAACAATGTAGTTTCTCCTCTACTATCTTTAATAAAACTACTCTTAAGATTAATATCTGGAGTAATAGTATTCATAACCTTAATATAGATCCGATATATTAAAGCCATGTTAGAAGATAAAGGATCCATATCAAAACCTGATGTTTGCAAGTTTAAAGTTAAGGTTTTGAGTATAATAGGATCAAACAAAAAGACGGAAAAGTTTGGAAAGCTATTAAAGTAGACCGGTCCTTCTGAAAGAGATGAAGTTATACATCCTAGCAAGGAATCGTTAAACTTTAAGTGTCTTTTGTCTCTTAAGCATAACAGTAACGAAGTAGGAAGGCGAATTCTGGTTAATGGATTAATCGCCACTTGAACTAACCCGATATGTAAATATTTATAGCCTCTTTCAACGGCTTCTTCTAACAACCTCTTGGGCAACATCTCAACAGTCACATGACCTTGAGTTATAGGAAGGGACTGTTCAACAGACTTGATAATATAATCAGACTTAAACAAAAAACTACCTTTATTATAAATTTGAGAAGTGGGAGTTTTTGGGATAGACCAATTTTGTAAATGGGTCTCAATGTTCCTGATAGAAACTACCTGTTTAGTAGATGAATCCAAAGAGGGAGAAGATGAAGAAGAGGGAGAGTTTCTAGATCTGGATAAATTTCTAAATAGGTTTGCCATTAGAAGTATAAACGATATTTAAAACTTAACAAGATAAGCAGACAAGTTTTGATGAAAAGGGAAGTCCACTACAGGATTTTTGTCAAAATGGCTTAAAACAACAGAACAGCTGTGACGCCCCTAAAATAGGTATACAACACCCATTCTGAGTCGTCAAAATACATGGTACAGATACAACTACAACTTTAATAATACAACATAAAAACTGTGAGTTTAAATACAAATATTGTCATCTAGACAATATCCACACTCAAATAAGTCCTCATTACAATTATTGATACATTATTATACAAAAATGGTGAGGACTACTAAAACGACTTTCTAGAACCTTCATTCCATACCCCGACTAGTACTCGCTACATTCTCGCCTCCTGAGAAGAAAAATAGAACAAAAGGAAAAGGGTGAGCTCAACTAGCCCAGTAAAGAACATTATGACTAAGATAATATAGAACAAATTATCGTTAGTCCTCAACAGGAAAAAATCTAATAGAATACAATCGACAACAAGTTTTAAATTAATATTCACAGCGAAAAATAATAATTCATAGAAGAGTTACGTAGAGAATGAAATCTACTATTATCTATGAATTTAAAAGTCCATTATCAATATTTTATCCCTGTAACATCAATCAATATTCATCTTTGCACTACAAGCCAAATATATTCATCAGTTGGTCATGTTCATCTAAACACCTGT
Organism: Panax notoginseng; assembly: GCA_016801055.1. NCBI lineage: Eukaryota > Viridiplantae > Streptophyta > Magnoliopsida > Apiales > Araliaceae > Panax > Panax notoginseng. The sequence goes on from CM029016.1 coordinate 21,433,774, forward strand.
TCATCTTGGCACTACGGGCCAAAGATATTTATCAGAAATTATTCATCTTTGTACTACAGGCCAAAGATATTCAGTTATATCATCATTTAGGACTGAAGATGATGAAAAATATTTTAAAGAAAATGAATCCAGTGAAACAAAAGAATAAATATTAAGGATTCGTATTTCGGTTTATCCATGTCTAAAAATACCTCATAAATAATCATAGTGGAGTAAAATTCAAGAATGATCAAAATATGGATACAATCAAAGCTAGTATCCATAATAGATATTTTAGACAAAAAGAAAAAAATTTTATTTTTCGGTGAATAGTGTCGTATTCGTGAATAGTGTCGTATACGTGAATAGTGCCGTATACGTGAATAATATTTCCGACACCAAAAGATAGAAATTTCACAAAAAATATCATCATGCTTCGTGAATAGTACTCGTGAATAGTAACTCGTGAATAGTAATTCGTGAATAGTAACCTCGACATGCAAAAAGTTCCAAATTTGATAAAAAGTTTGATCAATACTTCGGCATAATGATATTGAAGAAAATAATATTATTTAAGAAGAAATAACATCCCTTACCTCGAAAGAATAGTACTTCTGGCTGAATACTGAATATAGTGGTGAAGGAAACTTGCACCGTATAACAACACTCAAAGTATTAAATTACTCACAAAATACACTCGATATTATAGAGAGAGAAAGAGAGAGAAATCTGTAGTTTCTGGTTTGATTTTCAATTCTAACCTAAGCACCCTATTTATAGAAAAATGCTTAGAACACCAAAGCAGAAAATTTAATATAATAATAATATATATAATCAAATTTCTTACGCCAACCTTTGTAGATATGAATTCAGCCATTAATGTCACATGCTAGACCCACTTAATTCACCAAAAACGTTTTTCTTAAAAATAATAATTAAAACTTCCAAAAATCAATTATTTCGGAATTTCAGAATTTCAATAATTCATAATAAATAGATCTTTTATCAGAAAATTCGAATCTCGCGAATTTTTATAGGAAATTCAATTCTCTACAACTTTACAGAAGAAAGTTTTTCCAAATTCCAAACAGAAATTGACCGAAATTCATAAACGGGCCATTTTACAAGCTATAATCAAATTTCAGTCAAGAAATGGGCCCACAGACATGTTTAACATGTTTTAAATAACTTTTGTAACAAAAATACTCTTCCTCCTCATATACTCTTATATCCCACATTCATTGTAAAAATATCATCATTATTATATTATAATAATAAAATATTATTTTATCAGAAAAGATAAAATATCGATTTTCAACAATTGTCACTTTAAAAATTTTCTCCATCTATATCAATAATTAATTATTCACAAATAATATCACAGAATCACAATATTGACAACCAGACAGTTCCTAGGAAAGAGGGGGCTTTCTAATAAGGATTTCTCCTTACTGGCGCACAATTAGGTGACCAAACCTCTCCTTAGACAGAACTTTCTAGACATTGCTAATAATGTTATCTAATAATATTATTCAGATAATATGAATTATTGCTCCGATAATGGAAAATACTGTGTAGTGACAATTATTAAAACAACAGTAATATAAAATATCAACGCAATAATTATTGAATCAATAAAATACTGAAAAGTAATTACTGTAACAATTATTGAGTAGTGCCTTCTTATGTAAGAATCAAAAATTGGTGCAATACCGTGTTCTACTGTGCAACAACGCGTATTACTGTGTTTTAACCACCGGGTATTCCAACAGTATTAACGGTAACAACTACGTCGTTATTTATAAACAACTTATACTTATCATTTTCTTCATCCAATCATTTTCTGTTATGGGCCCACAAAAGACTGCGCCATCGTACGAATATTCCCCGACAACAAGAATATTTATAACCACCTGCTTATTTAAAATATTTACGTATTTTACCCATAACTAACCATATTAATCAAATCAACCATTACTATTTCAAAATAATAAATAGAGGAAATTAAATTTCATTTATTAATAATTTGGGGTCTTACAACCTCCCCTCCTTATGAAATTTCGTCCTCGAAATTGACGTACGTACCTGGTATTTCGAAAATATGAGGATACCTCTCTTTCATTTCTGTTTCCAACTCCCATGTCATTTCTTCAATAGCATGGTTCCTCCACAAAATTTTAACTTGTGGTATGACCTTCGTGCGTAGGACATGCTCCTTCCTATCCAAGATCTTAACAGGTATCTCTTCGTACGTTAAGTCTTCGGATATTTCTTCCGGTTCTAACTCAATAACGTGGTTTGGGTCCTTCACATATTTACGAAGAACAGATATGTGAAAAACGTTATGAACACGAGACATGCTTGGAGGTAACGCGAGTCTATAGGCCACCTTTCCTACTCGGTCAAGAATATGAAATGGACCAATAAATCGTGGGTTGAGCTTTTCTCTCTTCCCAAATCTTATAACTCCTTTCCATGGAGCCACGTGCAACAATACATGATCCCCAATGTCAAATTTCACGTCCTTTCGATGAAGATCCGCATAACTCTTTTGTCGATCCTGTGCCGTTTGTATACGTTGTCGAATCGTTTGGATCTTCTCTGTAGTCATTCGTACCAACTCTGGTCCCAACAACGTTGTTTCTCCCACCTCATCCCAATATACTAGAGAGCGACACTTTCGTCCATACAATGCTTCAAATGGAGCCACACCTATACTTGCCTGATAACTATTATTGTAGGAGAATTCCACCAATGGTAGGTACTTATCCTAACTCCCTTTGAAATTGAGGACACAAAGTCTTAATAGATCTTCAAGAGTTTGAATAGTCCTCTCTGATTGCCCGTCCGTTTGAGAATGGTATGCCGAACTAAACCGTAAATCCGTGCCCATAGCTTTTTGCAAACTAACCCAAAATCTAGAAGTGAATCTTGGATCACGATCCGAAACTATGGATACTGGCATGCCATGCAGCCTCACAATCTCATCTACGTATATACGAGCAAGACGTTCAAGAGAATAAGTCTCCCGTATTGGCAAGAAATGAGCAGACTTTGTGACGCCCCCAAAATTAGGTATACATCACCCATCTTGGAATAACAACAGTTCTCTTCATGAATAAGAAAGAATAACACCCCTTACCGTTTTAAAGAAGAGCTGAAATAAGGAAGTAGTTAAGTAGCAGAATACTCTTCTTCTCTCTCTCTATAGTTTCTCTCTATAGTTTCTCTCTCTAGAGTTCAGTGAATTCGTAAGAAATAATGAAGGAATGAGCTGCTATTTATAGAAAAATAGAATGCATAGTAACTAATCCATGAACGGTCCAGATTGATTACTTTAATCTGACGGTCCATATTTAAAGAAAAATCTTTTAAATAAAATATAATATATTCTATTTATAGAATAACTTTAATAAAGTATTCTGTTTTATATAAAAAGATGTTTCTGTTTTATTACGTTAATAATACGAATAAAACAAAACGTCATTATCGCTAAATAATTCATATTATTAACTGACAATAATTGAATCAAACTGAGTGACTTCTCACATAAGCATTAATAATCAATACCGTGTGCTACTATGCAACCACACGTATTACTGTACTTTTACTACCGAGTAGTTCAACAGTAACAATGGTAAAACTTCCGCCGTTATTTTTAATAAAATATTTTTGTCGTTTTCTCAATCCGACAATAATTCCGTTGTGGGGTCCACCAATGATTGTGTCGTTGTACGAATATTCCCTGTTAAAACGAATATTCCCCGACCAATCGAATATTATATAACAACTTGCGTACTTTGCAAAATTTATAAATATTACCCACAACTATAACATTATATCAAATTAACTCCATAATATTCAAAAATGATATTTATAGAAAATTCATCTTTATTTATAAAAGTTGGGGTCTTACAACCTCCCCTTCTTATGAAATTTCGCCCTCGAAATTAGGGTACGTACCTGGTATGTCGAAGAGGTAAGGATACCTTGATTTCATTTCAGATTCTAACTCCCAAGTCATTTCCTCAACATCGTGGTTTCTCCACAAAACTTTGACTTGAGGTATAACCTTGGAGCGTAGAATATGTTCCTTCTTATCCAAGATTTGAACAGGAACTTCTTCATACGTCAAATCTTCCGCTATTTCGTCCGGTTCTAACTCAATAATGTGGTTCGGGTCTTCCACATATTTGCGTAACATGGATATGTGAAAAACGTTATGAACACGAGACATACTTGGCGGTAAAGCGAGTCTATAAGCCACAGTTCCTACTCGATCGAGGATTAAAAATGGACCGATGAATCGAGGATTGAGCTTTCCTCTCTTTCCAAATCTCGTAACTCCTTTCCATGGAGCAACACGTAAGAACACATGATCTCCTACATCAAATTCCACGTCCTTTCGATGAAGATCAGCATAACTCTTTTGTCGATCTTGTGAGGTTTTTATACGTTGTCGGATCGTTTGAATCTTTTCTGTAGTCATACGTACCAACTCCGGTCCCAACAACGTTGCTTCACCCACCTCATCCCAGCATACTGGAGAACGACATTTTCTTCCATACAATGCTTCGAATGGAGCCATGCCAATACTTGCTTGATAACTGTTGTTGTAGGAAAACTCCACCAATGGTAAGAACTTGTCCCAACTTCCCTTGAAGTCAAAGACACAGAGTCTTAATAGATCTTCAAGAGTTTGAATAGTCCTCTCTGATTGTCCGTCCGTCTGAGGATGATATGCTGAACTAAATCGTAAATCCGTGCCCATAGCTTTTTGTAAACTAACCCAAAATCGTGAAGTGAATCTTGGGTCTCGGTCAGAAACTATGGATACTGGCATACCATGCAGTCTTACAATCTCGTTTATGTACATACGAGCAAGACGTTCAAGTGTATAAGTTTCTCGTATCGGTAAGAAATGAGCAGACTTGGTCAATCTATCAACAATGACCCAAATCGCATCAATACCTTGAGAAACCTTAGGAAGACCGGTAACGAAATCCATGGTAATGTGCTCCCACTTCCATTCTGGAATTTCAAGTGGTTGCAATGGACCTTTTGGTACTTGATGCTCCGCTTTGACTCGTTGACAAGTTAGACACCTTGAGATAAACAACGCTATCTCTCTCTTCATATTGCTCCACCAAAATGTATGACGAAGATCATGATACATTTTGGTACTTCCAGGATGGATTGCAAACGGTGTGTTGTGCGCCTCCATCATGATTTCATACTTTAAATCAGGGTTGTTAGGAACACAAAGTCTGGAGTTGACTCGAAGTATTCCTTCTTCATCGATTCTTGCTTCCGGCATAGAACCTTCTTGCACTTTCTTCCTCATACGCATCAGCTCCAGGTCTGTAGCTTGAGCAGCTTTAACTTTATCGATTAAAGTTGGTTCTACTCGTATATTCGCCATCATCACATGGGTCCCTGGAGTCTTTAACTCTATCTCCATCCTTTGCAAGTCACACAAAATGGGCTTTGTGTTGACAATATTGCACTCGTACTTGCATATGATCTTCTACTCAATGCGTCAGCTACCACGTTCGCTTTTTCAGGATGGTATTGAATGGTATGATCATAATCTTTCAACAGTTCAAGCCAACGTCGTTGTCGCATGTTGAGTTCCTTTTGAGTGAAGAAATATTTGAGGCTTTTATGATCCGTAAAGATCTCCACCTTCTCCCCATACAAGTAATGCCTCCAAATTTTAAGTGCAAAGACAACAGCTGCCAACTCTAGATCATGAGTAGGATAATTCCTCTCATATTCCTTGAGTTGTCTTGATGCATAGGCTATGACTTTTCCATGTTGCATGAGAACGCATCCCAACCCTTTGCTCGAAGCATCACTGTAGATGACAAATCCCTCCGAGCCAGATGGTATTGTTAGAACAGGTGCTGAAATGAGTCTCCTCTTGAGTTCTTGAAAACTCTGCTCACATTCTTCGCTCCAACCGAACTTTGTATCTTTCCGAGTCAGCTGAGTTAATGGAGTAGCGATTCGAGAAAATCCTTCCACGAATCTCCGATAATAACCAGCTAAACCAAGAAAGCTACGTACTCGGTCACTGATTTAGGTTGCTCCCAGCTTTGAATAGCTTCAATCTTTGCCGGGTCAACCGATATTCCACGACTTGATACTACGTGCCCAAGGAATGCTACCTCTTCCAGCCAGAACTCGCATTTCTTCAACTTGGCATAAAGTTTGTATTCACGAAGCTTTTGGAGTACCAACCTCAAGTGTTGCTCATGATCTTCACGGCTTTTGGAATAAACAAGGATGTCATCGATAAAGACGACCACAAAGTGATCCAAATATTCCTTGAATACCCTGTTCATCATATCCATGAAGGCAGCAGGAGCATTAGTCAATCCAAAAGACATAACTAAGAATTCATAATGCCCATACCGAGTTCTGAAGGCAGTCTTTGGAATATCCTCAGTTCTAACCTTCAGCTGATGATATCCAGAACGAAGATCGATCTTTGAAAAGAATTGTGCTCCTTGCAACTGGTCAAACAGGTCATCAATACGTGGCAATGGGTACCTATTTTTGATGGTGACATGATTCAACTCCCGATAATCAATACAAAGTCGCATACTCCCATCTTTCTTCTTCACGAACAGAACAGGAGCACCCCAAGGAGAAGTACTAGGACGAATAAAACCAATGTCTAACAATTCCTGCAGTTGGGTCTTTAACTCCTGAAGTTCAATAGGAGCCATTCGATATGGGGCTTTGGAAATGGGTTTTGTACCGGGTTCAAGGTCGATACAAAATTCAATTTCACGCTCTGGGGGTAGGCCAGGAAGTTCTTCGGGAAATACGTCAGGAAATTTATTAACAATAGAAATATCATTCAAAGCTGACGTATTTTTGTTTAGATCTGTGACATGAGCTAAGAAAGCTTGACATCCGTTTTTCAATAAACGAATAGCTTTATGGCTTGAGATGACAGCGATTGATTTTAATGGTTTGGTTGCTTGAATTCGCATAATAGGTCGATTAGGAATATGAAAGCTAACAACCTTACGAAAACAATCAATTTTTGCATGATGAGTAGTTAACCAATCAATCCCTAGAATCACGTCAAATGCAAGTATTTTTAATGAAATAAGATCGACAGGTAATGTGTGGGTACCAACTTGAACCAAACAAGACTTATAAACCGTGGATGTAATGAAGGTTTCTCCCAATGGAGTTTCAACTGCTAAGTCAAAGTCTAATTTCTCCGGAATCAAATTTAATCGATGAGCGCAAGTAGGAGAAATAAAAGAATGGGTAGAACCGGTATCAAATAAAGTATAGACTTCGTTAGAGTTTATGATAAGCTTACCCGTGATGACCTCATTCGGGTTCCTTGCTCTCTGGGAGTTCACAACAAACGCTCTCCCTTGCACAACCGGTTTTGACTTTTCTGGGACGGCCTTTGGTGCCTCCATCCTAGCTGAATTTGTCTTCGGTAAACGACAAAATCGGGCTAAATGACCTTCTCTTCCACAATTATAACATGCTTTGGACGGCATCGCGCAGTTTGGACTGATGTGCCCCTCCCCTCCGCATTTGAAACATATGATAGGTGGTCGTTCTCCTTCCTTAACGACAGGTGCTGGTGCTGACGTCTTTCCATCATTGTTGAATCTCCTCTTCTTGAAATGCCCATTCTTATTATTTTGGCCCTGATTACCACCGAAGTGGTTACCATTTCTGGCCTGTTGATTCCCTCCACGCTTGTTGTCACCGCTTCGATGACTGCTCTCACTGGTATTATCATTTTGCCGGCTGCTCTCTTTTGGTTGCGTTGTCTCGTTATCGCGCTCCACCAACTGAGCCCTATTTACAACATCTGAATACAAACACAGTTTATGAGAAATAAGATGTTGACGTATCTCCGGCTTCAAACCTCTTAAAAACATCCGCGTCATTCTTTCTTCATTATCCACCAGGTGGGACGCAAACCGGGATAACTCCGCAAATTTTGCCTCGTACTGCGACACGGTCATATTATTCTGCTCCAATTTGATGAACTCCACCTCCTTCATGTGACGAATACTCTCGGGAAAGTATTTGTCGTTAAACAGCTCTTGGAACTTCTCCCAAGACATCTTCAGTGCGGCAGGTTGAGTACGCTTTATCGATTCCCACCAGTAATCTGCCTCTCCTCGCAACATAAAGGCGGCAAAGGGAACCTTTTGCTCCTCGGAGCAACCCAAGACATCAAATATCTTGGTGATCTGCTTTATCCATGTTTCAGCTACAAGTGGTTTGGGTTCTCCCTTAAACTCCGGTGGTCCCAGCTCCTTAAACTGTTTAGCGGTGACCGCCTGAGAGTTTTCAGTATTTCCACCTACGTTGTGGACAGGAGCCGCTTTCACCTGTTGTTGCATGAATTGCATAAAACCTCTGAACATTCCATCATTCATCATCTGGTCAGTGTTGTTGTTTGCATGAGGATTGTCACCTTCCTGATGCACATTATCCTGATTATTGATATGTGGTGAATCAATAATCGCCTGTGCTCCATTGCTATTCTCAACATTCTCAGATGCCATTTTCAGATACTGCCACAAAATAAAAGTTAATTGATATGTCATATATTATCCTTATATTATGACCGACCAATTAAATACCATGCAAATAAACTTAGGTAGGTCATACTAGCGAAGGAATTCCCCGTCTCTCCCCTCCTAGTTCTATTCTCACATCTTAGCCAGGGATCATATCCCTAAGCTCTGATACCAACTGTGACGCCCCCAAAATTAGGTATACATCACCCATCTTGGGTCGTCAGATACATAGTACAGAATACAAATACAACTTACTAATACAACTGTCGTGTACAATACGACAAAACATAAACTGTGAGTTTGAATACAAATATTATCTTCTAGAGAGTATTCATACTCAAAAGGAGTCCTCATTACATTTATTAACACACTATTACATAGAATAGTGAGGACTACTAACTAATACTATCATTCGGACCATCACTCCGTTCCCCGACTTGCCCCAGCTACGTTCTCATTTCCTGAAGAGAACAGTGAAAGAAAGGGTGAGCTCAACTAGCCCAGTAAGAAATATTATGACTAAGATAATGCAGAATAAATTATCATTAGCCTTCAACAATGTTAAACTGATAAAATATAATAGACATCAAGTTTAACTGCAGCGGAACAAGCAATCCATTAAAAGAGTCAAGTAGAAAATAAACTCTACTATCTTTTATGATTTAAAAGGTTTTTCAACACTGTTATCGCTGAGACTCAGCTTAATAAAATAATCCACATCATCGAATCACCCCTGCACTACGGCCAAGGATATTCGTGTATTCATTAATGGTCATGATCATGCCAACAACTGTCCATCAATGCACTACGGGCCAATGAGGACTTTTACCACATCATTTGTAACATTACGGTCATGATTATACCGAATAATCCCTGGTCATAATCATACCAAGTCCATCTATGCACTACAGGCCACAGATGACTTTCAACATTTTATAAACATGAGGATGATGACAATGATATAAGAATTCAATAAAACAAGTTCAAGAATTAATTTATCCAAGAATTAACAACGTCCAAATTGTCAACATGATACTGCTTTGTGGAGTAAAATTCAAGAATGCTTAGAAGAATATTTTCATGAAAAGATACTGGATGAAACGCAATTATCAAGGATATTCCACAAATTTCATGGAGTATAGAAGTCAAAACTTAACCAACTGAGTACAATAAAGAATGGAATAACAAAAGAAATCACCATGCATGCGATAGACCGCACAGACAGGTTATTCCAACAGAATAATAAATAATGGAACCAGGTCCGGCGTAAACGCACAGACAGGATATTCCGACAGAATAATAAATAATGGAACCAGGTCCGGCGTAAACGCACAGACAGGATATTCTGACAGAATAATAAATGATGGAACCAGGTCCGGTGTAAAACACACAGACAGGATGTTCCAACAGAATAATAACAAGACGGAACCAGGTCCGGTGTAAAACACACAGACAGGATGTTCCAACAGAATAATAACAAAAACGGAACCAGGTCCGGTGTAAAACACACAGACAGGATGTTCCAACAGAATAATAGAAGAATGTCACCAAGTATAGGGTAGACCGCGTATACAGGTTATTCCAACAGAATAATAAGAAATGGAATAACAACAGTTCTCTTCATGAATAAGAAAGAATAACACCCCTTACCGTTTTAAAGAAGAGCTGAAATAAGGAAGTAGTTGAGTAGCAGAATACTCTTCTTCTCTCTCTCTCTATAGTTTCTCTCTATAGTTTTTCTCTCTAGAGTTCAGTGAATTCGTAAGAAATAATGAAGGAATGAGCTGCTATTTATAGAAAAATAGAATGCATAGTAACTAATCCATGAACGGTCCAGATTGATTACTTTAATCTGACGGTCCATATTTAAAGAAAAATCTTTTAAATAAAATATAATATATTCTATTTATAGAATAACTTTAATAAAGTATTCTGTTTTATATAAAAAGATGTTTCTGTTTTATTACGTTAATAATACGAATAAAACAAAACGTCATTATCGCTAAATAATTCATATTATTAACTGACAATAATTGAATCAAACTGAGTGACTTCTCACATAAGCATTAATAATCAATACCGTGTGCTACTATGCAACCACACGTATTACTGTACTTTTACTACCGAGTAGTTCAACAGTAACAATGGTAAAACTTTCGCCGTTATTTTTAATAAAATATTTTTGTCGTTTTCTCAATCCGACAATAATTCCGTTGTGGGGTCCACCAATGATTGTGTCGTTGTACGAATATTCCCTGTTAAAACGAATATTCCCCGACCAATCGAATATTATATAACAACTTGCGTACTTTGCAAAATTTATAAATATTACCCACAACTATAACATTATATCAAATTAACTCCATAATATTCAAAAATGATATTTATAGAAAATTCATCTTTATTTATAAAAGTTGGGGTCTTACAGACTTGGTTAATCTATCAACAATAACCAAATAACATTTATGCCTTGAGAAACCGTGGGAAGACCCGTAAGAAAATCCATGGTAATGTGTTCCCCCTTCTATTTCGGGATCTCAAATGGTTGCAACAGACCCTTAGGTACTTGATGCTCCGCCTTTACACGTTGACAAGTTAAACACCTCGAGATAAACTTTGCAATCTCTCTCTTCATATTGTTCCACCAAAATGTATGTCCAAGATCACGATACATTTTTGAACTTCCGGGATGGATTGTTAATGGTATATTGTGTGCCTCCATCATAATCTTATACTTCAAATCAGAATCGTTAGGAACACAAAGTCTGGAGTGGACTCGAAGTTTTCCTTCTTCATCGATTCTTGCTTCTAGAATAGCACCTTCTTGCACTTTCTTCTTCATACGCATCAGCTCCGGGTCTGTGGCTTGAGCAACTTTAACTTTATCGATTAAAGTTGGTTCTACACGTATACTTGACATCATCGCACTCGTTCCTGCATATGATCTTCTACTCAACGCGTCAGCTACCACGTTTGCTTTTCCAGGATGGTATTGAATGGTATGGTCGTAGTATTTCAACGGCTCGAGCCAATGTCGTTGCCGCATGTTGAGTTCTTTTTGAGTGAAGAAATATTTGAGGCTTTTATGGTCTGAATATATGTCCACTTTCTCCCCATATAGATAGTGCCTCCAGATCTTTAGCGCGAAAATGACTGCTGCCAACTCTAGATCATGAGTAGGATAATTCCTCTCATATTCTTTAAGTTGTCGCGAGGCATAGGCTATAACTTTTCCACGTTGCATGAGAACGCATCCTAGCCCTTTGCCTGAAGCATCACTGTAGATAACAAATCCATCCGAACTAGATAGTATGGTCAAAACAGGTGCCGAAATGAGTCTCCTCTTAAGCTCTTGGAAACTCTTCTCGCATTCCTCGCTCCATACGAATTTGATATCTTTCCGAGTCAGCTGAGTTAATGGAGTAGCGATGTGAGAAAATCTTTTCACGAATCTCCAATAATAACCAGCTAAGCCCAGAAAGCTACGTACTTTAGTCACCGTCTTTGGTTGCTCCCAACTTTGTATTGCTTCAATCTTCGCCGGGTCAACAGATACTCCATGTTTTGACACCACGTGCCTAAGGAATGCTACTTCCTCAAGCCAGAACTCATATTTCTTTAACTTAGCATATAGCTTATTTTCACGCAGCCTTTGGAGTACCAGCTTCAAATGGTGCTCATGATCTTCACGGCTTTTGGAATATATGAGGATGTCATCAATAAAGACAACAACGAACTGATCTAAATAATCCTTGAATACTCGGTTCATCATATCCATGAAAGCCGCAGGAGCATTAGTCAATCTAAAAGACATGACTAGAAATTCATAATGCGCGTACCGAGTTCTGAAGGCAGTCTTCGGAATATCCTCAGTTTTAACCTTCAGCTGATGATATCCAGAACGAAGATCGATCTTTGAAAAGAATTGTGCTCCTTGTAACTGGTCAAACAGGTCATCAATACGAGGTAGCGGATACCAATTCTTGATAGTGACATGGTTTAATTCTCGATAGTCAATACAAAGTCGCATACTCCCGTCTTTCTTCTTTACAAACAAAACAGGAGCACCCCAAGGAGATGTACTAGGACGAATGAAACCGATGTCCAACAACTCTTGTAGTTGGACCTTTAACTCATGAAGTTCAATAGGAGCCATTCGATATGGGGTTATAGAAATGAGCTTTGTACCAGGTTCAAGATCAATAAAGAATTCAACTTCACGTTTCAGGGGTAGATCGGAAAGTTCTTCAGGAAATACGTCAGGAAAGTCAATAACAACAGGAATATTATTCAAATATGACGTGTCTTTATTCAAATCAATAACATGGGCTAAGAAAGCTTGACATCCATTTTTTAATAAACGAATGACTTTATGGCTTGATATAACAGTGATTGATTTTAATGGCTTAGTTGCTTGAATTCGCACAACAGGTTGGTTAGGAATATGAAAACTAACAACCTTACGAAAATAATCAATTTTGGCATGATGAGTAGTTAACCAATTAATCCCTAAAATCATGCCAAATGTAAGTATCTTTAAAGAGATAAGATCAACAGGTAATGTGATAGTGCCAACTTGGATCAAACAAGATTTATAAACAGTGGATGTGATGAAAGTTTCTCCTAACAGAGTCTCCATAGATAAATCAATGCCTAACTTCTCCGGAGTCAAGTTTAAACGTTGAGCACAACCAGGAGAAATAAATGAATGGGTAGCACCGGTATCTAGTAAGGTATAAACTTCGCATAAATTTATGATTAGCTTACCCGTGATCACCTCGTTTGGGTTCCTCGTATGTTAACCAGTCACGATAAACGCTCTTCCAAGAATCGTTGACTTTGACTTTTCTGGGGCAGCCTTTTAAGTCACCATCCCCGCTGGACTTGGTTTCACTACATTACAATCTCGAGTGATATGTCCTTCTTTTCCATAGTTATAACATACCTTAAACTGTTGTGGGCAGTTTGGGCTGATATGTCCTTCTTTTTCGCACTTATAGCATATGACCGGTGGTCATTCTCCTCCCTTGGAACCAGTTGCTGTTGGTGCTGACGTCTTCGTATTGTCATTGTTGAATCTTCTCTTTTTACAATCTCTTCCCGACTCGCTTCTTCTATTTTCATGGCCACGATTACCACCAGAGTGGTTGCCGTTCTTGTCTGTATTCTTCTTTCTCCTCTGGTTATCGTTGTACTGATGACTACTGTCATCAGTATGATCCTGGATGTGGTCCCTCGGTTGAACGTACTCATTATCTCGCTCTAATAATTGAGCCCTATTGACAACATCTGAATAGAGAGAAAATTTATGAGAAATGAGATATTGACGTATGCCGGGTTTCAAACCTCTCAGAAACATCCGTGTCATACATTCCTCATTCTCCACCAAATGAGGTGCAAACTTGGACAACTCTGCAAACAGCTCCTCGTACTGGGACACCGTCATATTATTCTGCTCCAGTCTAATAAACTCTACCTCCTTCATATGGCGAATACTTTCAGGAAAGTATTTTTCGTTGAAAAGTTTCTGAAACGTTTCCCAAGACATGCTGAGTGCGGCAGGCTGGGTCCGTTTCACAGATTTCCACCAGTAGTCTGCCTCGCCACGGAACATAAAGGTGGCGAATGGAACCTTCTGTTCCTCCGTGCATCCCAAGACATCGAATATCTTGGTAATTTGCTTGACCCACGTTTCTGCCATGATCGGATCCGGCTTTCCCTTAAATTCTGGTGGTCCCAATTCTTTGAACTGCTTGGCTGTGACAAACCGTGAATTGCTATCATTTCCTCCTGTATTTTGAACACGAGTCTCCTTCGTCTGGTTTTGCATGAATTGCAAAAAGCTTCTAAACATCCCATCGTTCATCATCTGCTCATTGGTGTTGTTCACAGGAGGAACATTGCCAGCCTGTTGCACGTTTTCCTCGTTGGTGAATACAGACGTCTCCACGGTTTCATTTACTCCACTGTTGACATTCTCAGTCGACATTCTCAAATATTGCCATAAAACAAGGGTTAATTTAACAAATTAACATATCACATAATATCCCTATATTATAACTGACCAACAAATAAGTTTAGGTAGGACACACTAGCGAATGATTTACTTGTCTCTCCCCTCCTAGTTCTATTCCCCGATCTCCGCCAGAGATCATATCCCTAAGCTTTGATACCAACTGTGACTTTGGACACCAACTTGTGTCAGCGCCTCACCAGGGTACCTATTAGCTTGCCACCGTAGAACGGCGTCCCCTACGGAGAGTCTGGCTTCGGTGCATCCCTCATCAACAGGAGGTCACCAGATAGAGGCTCGGAGCTCTTTCCTTATGGCTCTTATACCAACTGTGACGCCTCCAAAATAGATATACAACACTCATTCTGAGTCGTCAAAATACATGGTACAGATACAGCTATAACTTTAATAATACAACATAAAAACTGTGAGTTTAAATATAAATATTATCATCTAGACAATATCCACACTCAAATAAGTCCTAATTACAATTATTGATACATTATTATACAAAAATGGTGAGGACTACTAAAACGACTTTCTAGAACCTTCATTCCATACCCCGACTAGTACTCGCTATATTCTCGCCTCCTGAGAAGAAAAATGGAACAAAAAAAAAAAGGTGAGCTCAACTAGCCCAGTAAAGAATATTATAACTAAGATAATATAGAACAAATTATCGTTAGTCCTCAACAGGGAAAAATCTAATAGAATACAATAGACAACAAGTTTTAAATCAATATTCGCAGCGGAAAATAATAATTCACAGAAGAGTTACTTAGAGAATGAAATCTATTATTATCTATGAATTTAAAAGTCCATCATCAATATTTTATCCCTGTAACATAAATCAATATTCATCTTTGCACTAAAAGCCAAAGATATTCATCAGTTGGTCATGTTCATCTAAACACCTGTTCATCTTGGCACTACGGGCCAAAGATATTCATAAGAAATCATTCATCTTTGCACTACAGGCCAAAGATATTCAGTTATATCATACTTAGAACTGAGGATGATGAAAAATATTTTAAAGAAAACTAATCCAGTGAAACAAAAGAATAAATATTAAAGATTCGTATTTCGGTTTATCCATGTTCAAAAATACCTCATAAATAATCATAGTGGAGTAAAATTCAAGAATGATCAAAACATGAATACAATCAAAGCTAGTATCCGGAATAGATATTTTAGACAAAAAGAAGAAAATTTCATTTTTCGGTGAATAGTGCCGTATTCGTGAATAGTGCGGTATACGTGAATAGTGTCGTATACGTGAATAGTACTTCCGAAACCAAAAGATAGAAATTTCACAAAAAACATCATCATGCTTCGTGAATAGTACTCGTGAATAGTAACTCATGAATAGTAACTCATGAATAGTAACTCGTGAATAGTAACTCATGAATAGTAATCCCGTCATGAAAAAGTTCTAAATTTGATAAAAAGTTCAGATTAATACTTCGGCATAATGATATTGAAGAAAGTAATATCATTTAAGAAGAAATAACATCCCTTACCTCGAAAGAATAGTACTTCTGGCTGAATACTGAATATAGTGGTGAAGGGAACTTGCACCGTATAACAACACTCAAAGTATTAAAATACTCACAAAATACACTCGATATTATAGAGAGAAAAAGAGAGAAATCTGTAGTTTCTGGTGTGATTTTCAATTTTAACCTAAGCACCCTATTTATAGAAAAATATTTCGAACACCAAAGCAGAAAATTTAATATAATAATAATATATATAATCAAATTTCCTACGCCAACCTTTGTAGATTTGAATTCAGCCATTAATGTCACATGCTAGACCCACTTAATTCACCAAAAACGTTTTTCTTAAAAATAATAATTAAAACTTCCAAAAATCAATTATTTCAGAATTTCAGAACTTCAATAATTCATAATAAATAGCTCTTTTATCAGAAAATTCGAATCTCGCGAAATTTTATAGGAAATTCAATTCTCTACAACTTTACAGAACAAAGTTTTTTCGAATTCCAAACAGAAATTGACAGAAATCTATAAACTGACGATTTTACAGGCTATAATCAAATTTCAGTCAAGAAATGGGCCCACAGACATGTTTAACATGTTTTAAACAACTTTTATAACAAAAATACTCTTCCTCCTCATATACTCATATATCCCACATTCATTGTAAAAATATCATCATTATTATATTATAATAATAAAATATTATTTTATCAGAAAAGATAAAATATTGATTTTCAACAATTGCCACTTTAAAAATTTTCTCCATCTATATCAATAATTAATTATTCACAAATAATATTACAAAATCACAATATTGACAACCAGGCAGTTCCCAGGAAAGAGAGGGCTTTCCAATAAGAATTTCTCCTTACTGGCGCGCAATTAGGTGACCAAACCTCTTCTTAGACAGAACTTTCTAGATATTGCCAATAATATTATCTAATAATATTATTCAGATAATATGAATTATTGCTCCGATAATGAAAAATACTGTGTAGTGACAATTATTGAAGTAACAGTAATATAAAATATCAACGCAATAATTATTGAATCAATAAAATACTGAACTGTAATTACTGTAACAATTATTGAGTAGTGCCTTCTTACGTAAGAATTATAAGACCCCGAACTTTATGAAATAAAAATATTTAATTTTTCTATTTAGTAAATGGTTAAATTAATAAAAGTTTAAAGTTATGGGTGAAATGTGCAAACTTTTTAAAATAAGCAAGTGGTTATAAAATATTCATTGTTGTCGGAGAATATTCATTTGGTCGTGGAATATTCTTGTTGTCGGGAAATATTCGTACGACGACGCAGCCATTTGTGGGCCCCATAACAGAATAACTATCGGATGAAGAAAAAGACAAATTAAAATTTTTATAAATAACGGCGTAGTTGTTACCGTTAATACTGTTAGAATACCCGGTGGTTAAAACACAGTAATACGCGTTGTTGTACAGTAGCACACGGTATTGCACCAATTATTGATTCTTACGTAAGAAGGCACTACTTAATAATGGTTACAGTAATTACTGTTCAGTATTTTATTTTATTGATTCAATAATTGCTGCGTTGATATTTTATATTACTGTTGTTTCAATAATTGTCACTACACAGTATTTTCCATTATCGGAGCAATAATTCATATTATCTGAAAAATATTATTAGATAACATTATTGATAATGTCTGGAAAGTTCTGTCTAAGGAGAGGTTTGGTCACCTAATTGCGCGCCAGTAAGGAGAAATCCTTATTGAAAAGCCCCCTCTTTCATGGGAACAGTCTGGTTGTCAATATTGTGATTCTGTAATATTATTTGTGAATAATTAATTATTAATTTATATGATGAGAAAAATATTAATTTTATGTGGATATAGATGGAGAAAATTTTTAATGTGACAGTTGTTGAAAATTATTATTTTATCTTTTCGGATAAAATAATTTATTTAAATATATTATTATAATTTAATAATATAATAATAGTGATATTTTAACAATGAATGTGGGATATATGAGTAAATGAGGAGAAAGAGTATTTTTGTTGTATTAAATGATTAACACATATTTTGTGTGTCGGTGGACCCCATTTCTTGATTGAAATTTGATTATAGCTTGTAAAATCGTCCGTTTGTGGATTTCGATCAATTTCTGTTTGGAATTTGGACAAACTTTCTTCTGTAAAGTTGTAGAGAATTGATTTTTTTATAAAAAGTCGCGAGATTTGAATTTTCTGATAAAAGGTCTATTTAATATGAATTATTGAAGTTTTGAAGTTCCAAAATAATTAATTTTTGGAAGTTTTAATTATTTTTGTTTAGAAAAACGTTTTTGGTGATTATGTCACTTGTATGGCTGATTTCTAGACGAAAAGAGTGGACTAAGGAAAATTTATATAAATATATTAATATTTTATTAAATTTTCTGCTTTGGTGTTCTAAGCATTTTCCTATAAATAGGGTGCTTAAGTTAGAATTAAAAATCACACCAGAAACTGAAGTTTTCTCCCTCTATATTAGTGAGCGTATTCTTGTGAGTATTTTAATATTTTGAGTGTTGCTATACGGTACAAATTTAAGTCATAGCCTATATCCGGTGTTTCAACTAGAAGTACTATCTTTACGAGGTAAGGGATGTTATTTTCTTCGTAAATGATATTATTTCTTCAATATCATTATGCCGAAATATTAGTTAGAAATTTTTATCAAATTTAAAACTTTTTCATGTCGGGTTTACTATTCATGAGTTACTATTCACGAGTTACTATTCACCAAACATGGTGATATTTTTTGTGAAATTTCTATCTTGTAGTGTCGGAGTTACTATTCACGTATACGGCACTATTCACGTATACGACACTATTCACGAATACGACACTATTCACAGAAAAATTAAATTTTTTTTTCTATGTCCAAGATTGTCTGTTATGATTCATATCTTTGATTGGATCTATGTTTTGGTCTTCAATCTTGAATTTTACTCCACTCTGGTTATTTATGAAGTATTTTTGAACTTGGGTTATTTAAAGTACGAATCCTTAATGCTTGTTCTTTTGTTTCACTGGATTTGTTTTCTTTAAAATATTTTTCATCATCCTCAGTCCTAAATGATGATATAACTGAATATCTTTGGTCTGTAGTGCAAAGATTAATAATTTCTGATGAATATCTTTGGCCCGTAGTGCAAAGATGAACAGGTGTTTAGATAAACATGACCAACTGATGAATATCTTTGGCCTGTAGTGCAAAGATGAATATTTAATTCTAGATATATATTGATTGATGTTACAGGGATAAAATATCAACGATGAACTTTTAAATTCATATATAGAAGATAGTAGTTTCCATTCTCTACTTAACTCTTTTAATGAATTATTATTTCCGCTGCGAAGATTGATTTAAAACAGGTTGCCTATTGTATTCTATTAGATTTTTTCCTGTTGAAGACTAACTATATGTTGTTCTATGTTATCTTAGTCATAATGTTCTTTACTGAGCTAGTTGAGCTCACTCTTTTCTTTGTTGTTCCATTTTTCTTCTCAGGAGGCGAGAATGGAGCGAGTTCTAGTCGGGGTGTGGAATAATGGTTCTAGAAGTTGTTTTAGTAGTCCTCACTATTTTGTAAAATAGTGTATCAATGATTGTCATGAGAACTTATTTGAGTGTGGATATTGTCTAGATGACAATATTTGTATTTAAACTCACAGTTTAAGTGTTGTCGTATTTTGCTCGACAGTTGTATTAATAAAGTTGTAGTTGTTTCTGTACCATATATTTTGACGACTCATAATGGGTGTTGTATACCTATTTTGGGGGCGTCACAGTTGGTATCAGAGCTTAGAGATATGATCTCTGGCGGAGATCGGGGAATAGAACTAGGAGGGGAGAGACGAGTAAATCCTTCGCTAGTGTGTCCTATCTAAGCTTATTTGTTGGTCAGTCATAATATCGGGATATTATGTGATATGTTAATTTGTTCAATTAACCCTTGTTTTGAAGCTGTATTCTAGAATGATATCTGAAATACAGGAGATGAGCAATGGAGAAATCATGATGACAGGGAAGATGGAATCTAAAATGAAAGCAATGTATTCTCAACTCTTTGAAATACCAGGTACGTAAATTTTGAGGACGAAATTTCATAAGAAGGGGAGATTGTAAGACCCCGAACTTTATGAAATAAAAGTATTCAATTTTTCTATTTAGTAAATGGTTAAATTGATGAAAGTTTAAAGTTATGGGTGAAATGTGTAAACTTTTCAAAATAAGCAAGTGGTTATAAAATATTCATTGTTGTCGGGGAATATTCGTTTGGTCGTGGAATATTCTTGTTGTCGGAAAATATTCGTACGACTGCGCAGCCATTTGTGGGCCCTATAACAGAATAACTGTCAGATGAAGAAAAAGACAAATTAAAGTTTTTATAAATAACGACGTAGTTGTTACCGTTAATACTGTTGGAATACCCGGTGGTTAAAACACAGTAATACGCGTTGTTGTACAGTAGCACACGGTATTGCACCAATTATTGATTCTTACGTAAGAAGGAACTACTCAATAATGGTTACAGTAATTACTGTTCAGTATTTTATTTTATTGATTCAATAATTGTTGCGTTGATATTTTATATTACTGTTGTTTCAATAATTGCCATTACACAGTATTTTCTATTATCGGAGCAATAATTCATATTATCTGAATAATATTATTAGATAACATTATTGACACTGTCTAGAAAGTTCTGTCTAAGGAGAGGTTTGGTCACCTAATTACGCGCTAGTAAGGAGAAATCTTTATTGGAAAGCCCCCTCTTTCCTAGGAACAACCTGGTTGTCAATATTGTGATTCTGTAATATTATTTGTGAATAATTAATTATTAATTTATATGATGAGAAAAATATTAATTTTATGTGGATATAGATGGAGAAAATTTTTAATGTGACAATTATTAAAAATTAATATTTTATCTTTTTGGATAAAATAATTCATTTAAATATATTATTATATTTTAATAATATAATAATAGTGATATTTTTACAATGAATGTGGGATATATGAGTAAATGAGGAGAAAGAGTATTTTTGTTGTATTAAATGATTAACACATATTTTGTGTGTCGGTGGACCCCATTTCTTGACTGAAATTTGATTATAGCTTGTAAAATCGTACGTTTGTGAATTTCGGTCAATTTCTGTTTGGAATTTGGACAAACTTTCTTCTACAAAATTGTAGAGAATTGAATTTTCTATAAAAATTTGCGAGATTCGAATTTTCTGATAAAAGGGCTATTTATTATGAATTATTGAAATTCCGAAGTTCCGAAATAATTGATTTTTGGAAGTTTTAATTATTTTTGTTTAGAAAAACGTTTTTGGTGATTATGTCACTTGTATGGCTGATGTCTAGACTAAAAGAGTGGACTAAGGAAAATTTATATAAATATATAAATATTTTATTAAATTTTCTGCTTTGGTGTTCTAAGTATTTTCCTATAGATAGGGTGCTTAAGTTAGAATTGAAAATCACACCAGAAACTGAAGTTTTCTCTCTTTATATTAGTGAGCATATTCTTGTGAGTATTTTAATACTTTGAGTGTTGCTATACGGTGCAAATTTAAGTCATAGCCTATATCCGGTGTTTCAACTAGAAGTACTATCTTTACGAGGTAAGGGATGTTATTTTCTTCGTAAATGATATTATTTCTTCCATATCATTATGCCAAAATATTGGTTGGAAATTTTTATCAAATTTAAAACTTTTTCATGTCGGGGTTACTATTCATGAGTTACTATTCACGAGTTACTATTCACGAGTACTATTCACGAAGCATGATGATATTTTTTGTGAAATTTCTATCTTGTAGTGTCGGAGTTACTATTCATGTATACGGCACTATTCACGTATACGGCACTATTCACGAATATGACACTATTCACAGAAAAATTAAATTTTCTTTTCTGTGTCCAAGATTGTCTGTTATGATTCATATCTTTGATTGAATCTATGTTTTGGTCTTCAATCTTGAATTTTACTCCAATTTGGTTATTTATGAAGTATTTTTGAACTTGAGTTATTTAAAGTACGAATCCTTAATACTTGTTCTTTTGTTTCACTGGATTTGTTTTCTTTAAAATATTTTTCATCGTCCTCAGTCCTAAATGATGATATAACTGAATATCTTTGGCCTGTAGTGTAAAGATTAATGATTTCTGATGAATATCTTTGGCCCGTAGTGCAAAGATGAACAGGTGTTTAGATGAACATGACCAACTGATGAATATCTTTGGCCTGTAGTGCAAAGATGAATATTTAATTCCAGATATATATTGATTGATGTTATAGGGATAAAATATCAACGATGAACTTTTAAATTCATATATAGAAGATAGTAGTTTACATTCTCTACTTAACTCTTCTAATGAATTATTATTTCAGCTGCGAAGATTGATTTAAAACTGGTTGCCTATTGTATTCTATTAGATTTTTCACTGTTGAAGACTAACGATAATTTGTTCTGTGTTATCTTAGTCATAATGTTCTTTACTGAGCTAGTTGAGCTCACCTTTTTCTTTGTTGTTTCATTTTTTTCTCAGGAGGCGAGAATGTAGCGAGTTCTAGTCGGGGTGTGGAATGATGGTTCTAGAAGTTGTTTTAGTAGTCCTCACTATTTTATAAAATAGTGTATCAATAATTATAATGAGGACTTATTTGAGTGTGGATATTGTCTAGATGATAATATTTGTTTTTAAACTCACAGTTTAAGTGTTGTCGTATTTTGCTCGACAATTGTATTAATAAAGTGGTAGTTGTTTCTGTACTATATATTTTGACGACTCATAATGGGTGTTGTATACCTATTTTGGGGGCGTCACAGTTGGTATCAGAACTTAGGGATATGATCTTTGGCGGAGGACGGAGAATAGAACTAGGAGGGGAGGGACGAGTAAATCCTTCGCTAGTGTGTCCTACCTAAGCTTATTTGTTGGTCAGTCATAATATCGGGATATTATGTGATATGTTAATTTGTTCAATTAACGCTTGTTTTGAAGCTGTATTCTAGAATGATATCTGAAATATAGGAGATGAGCAATGTAGAAATCATGATGACAGGGAAGATGGAATCTGAAATGAAAGCAATGTATTCTCAACTCTTTGAAATACCAGGTACGTAAATTTCGAGGACAAAATTTCATAAGAAGGGGAGATTGTAAGACCCCGAACTTTATGAAATAAAAGTATTCAATTTTTCTATTTAGTAAATGGTTAAATTGATGAAAGTTTAAAGTTATGGGTGAAATGTGCAAACTTTTCAAAATAAGCAAGTGGTTATAAAATATTCATTGTTGTCGGGGAATATTCGTTTGGTCGTGGAATATTCTTGTTGTCGGGAAATATTCGTACGACGGCGCAGCCATTTGTGGGCCCCATAACAGAATAACTGTCGGATGAAGAAAAAGTCAAATTAAAGTTTTTATAAATAACGGCGTAGTTGTTACCGTTAATACTGTTGGAATACTCGGTGGTTAAAACACAGTAATACGCGTTGTTACATAGTAGAACACGGTATTGCACCAATTATTGATTCTTACGTAAGAAGGCACTACTCAATAATGGTTACAGTAATTACTGTTCAGTATTTTATTTTATTGATTCAATAATTGCTGCGTTGATATTTTATATTACTGTTGTTTCAATAATTGTCACTACACAGTATTTTCCATTATCGGAGCAATAATTCATATTATCTGAATAATATTATTAGATAACATTATTGGTAATGTCTAGAAAGTTCTGTCTAAGGAGAGGTTTGGTCACCTAATTGTGCGCTAGTAAGGAGAAATCCTTGTTGGAAAGCCCCCTCTTTTCCTGGGAACAGCCTGGTTGTCAATATTGTGATTCTGTAATATTATTTGTGAATAATTAATTATTGATTTATATGATGAGAAAAATATTAATTTTATGTGGATATAGATGGAAAATTTTTTTAATGTGACAATTGTTGAAAATTATTATTTTATCTTTTCGGATAAAATAATTCATTTAAATATATTATTATATTTTAATAATATAATAATAGTGATATTTTTACAATGAATGTGGGATATATGAGTAAATGAGGAGGAAGGGTATTTTTGTTGTATTAAATGATTAACACATATTTTGTGTGTCGGTGGACCCCATTTCTTGACTGAAATTTGATTATAGCTTGTAAAATCGCCCGTTTGTGGATTTCGGTCAATTTCTGTTTGGAATTTGGAAAAACTTTTTTCTGCAAAGTTGTAGAGAATCGAATTTCCTATAAAAATTAGCGAGATTCGAATTTTCTGATAAAAGGGCTATTTATTATGAATTATTGAAATTTCGAAGTTCCGAAATAATTGATTTTTGGAAGTTTTAATTATTTTTGTTTAGAAAAACGTTTTTGGTGATTATGTCACTTGTATGGCTGATGTCTAGACCAAAAGAGTGGGCTAAGGAAAATTTATATAAATATAATAATATTTTATTAAATTTTCTGCTTTGGTGTTCTAAGTATTTTTCTATAAATAGGGTGCTTAAGTTAGAATTGAAAATCATACCAGGGACTGAAATTTTCTCTCTCTTTCTCTCTCTATATTAGTGAGCGTATTCTTGTGAGTATTTTATTACTTTGAGTGTTGCTATACGGTGCAAGTTCAAGTCATAGCCTATATCCGGTGTTTTAACTAGAAGTACTGTCTTTACGAGGTAAGGGATATTATTTTCTTCGTAAATGATATTATTTCTTCAATATCATTATGCCGAAATATTGGTTGGAAATTTTTATTAAATTTGAAACTTTTTCATGTCGGGGTTACTATTCATGAGTTAGTATTCATGAGTTACTATTCATGAGTTACTATTCACGAGTAGTATTCACGAAGCATGATGATATTTTTTGTGAAATTTCTATCTTGTAGTGTTGGAGTTACTATTCACGTATACGACACTATTCACGAATACGACACTATTCACAGAAAAATTAAATTTTCTTTTCTGTGTCCAAGATTGTCTGTTATGATTCATATCTTTGATTGGATCTATGTTTTGGTCTTCAATCTTGAATTTTACTCTACTCTGGTTATTTATGAAGTATTTTTGAACTTGGGTTATTCAAAGTATGAGCCCTTAATACTTGTTCTTTTGTTTCACTGGATTCGTTTTCTTTAAAATATTTTTCATCATCCTCAGTCCTAAATGATGATATAACTGAATATCTTTGGCCTGTAGTGCAAAGATTAATGATTTCATCTACGGGGCAACTTCTCAGGGTCCTTCTGTTTCAGTTCTTAAAAACGACGGATTAGATCTTGATGAGATCTTAAGCAAAATCCAAAAAGATCAGGATAATGCTCAATTAAACAAGTTAAAATGGGGAAAGGTTAAAAACCAGCCCTATTATCATCGTCCTTCTCCTATTGATGCCCAGTTTGAAAATAGGGCATTTAATGATGGGATTCAGTTCAATGGAGAATATATTTGTGAATGGAACCTTGATGGTCTTACTGATTATCAAATCATTGTTCTCCTCAAGCAAATGACAATGTTTGCCCAAGCGGCTAGAAGTAAAGGTAACTCTGAAAAAAGGATTGCTCAAGCTTTAGCATCCGGTTTCGTGGGGCAGCTTGGCCTTTGGTGGGATAATCTCCTATCAAGTGAAACAAGGGAAAGCATCTTTAATTTCCAAGTTCAAAAGGGTGTTGATGGAATGAACGAACCCGTATTCGTGGAAGATGCAGTTAACACGTTGCTGTATACTATTATGCTCCACTTTGTGGGCAACAACCAATTAATAGTATCAAGAACTTACGAGTAATTAAGCAACTTAAAGTGAAAATCGCTCTCTGAATTCAAATTCTACCGTGACACGTTCTTCTCCAAAGTATTTAACAGAGGAGATTGTAACAGTGATTACTGGAAAGAAAAATTCATTGAAGGTTTACCTATTTTGTTCTCTCAAAGAGTTAAAACGAGGTTAAAAAACAAAAATGATGGAGTTATCCCCTGGGATGAATATACTTATGGTGAATTAGCCTCAGAAGTTATTGCTGAAGGTGCGGATCTATGTAATATCCTGAAGATCCAAAAGCAAATTACAGAAGAAAGAGCTAGAGGAAAACGTGCTCTAGGAGATTTCTGTGAGCAGTATGGTCTGGCTGAAATCCCTAAGGATAAACGTAGAAGAAAGTCTCCTAATGAATCTTCTGGCTTTAAGGATAGTAAGAGATCTAAAAAGAAAGAACATCGAAAAAGGTCTAAATACCAGACCAAGGATGATCAACCTCAAAAGAGAAAGTCATCTAAAAGAAAGGTGACTAGTGCTAAACCTCCAACGTGCTATAAATGTGGCAAGATAGGCCATAAAAGTCCTGAATGCACTACTAAAAAGAAAATTAACCAACTAGTTAAAGATGAAGGACTGAAGAAGCAACTTCTAGCTAAGGCTGTAAAATGAGCAAATAGTTCGGGCTCGATTCGTACTCGTTCGACTAAAAATTCGATTCGAGCTCGACTCGAAATATAAATGAGTAAAATATGAACACATTTTAAAGTTCGATAAATTACTCGAACCTTCTAAAATTATAATTTTTTAATTATACTCGGATCATATTCGTTGGAAAAGTTCAAACTGCTCGGGCTCGATTTGGAATCGTGCTCGACTCGGTAGCTAAATGAGCCTCAATCAAACCTTATTTTATACTCGATAAATTTTGTGAACCAAATCTGAGCAACTCAATACTCGGATCGACTCGGTTCGTTTACACCTTTACTTCTAGTTGTCTTTATCAATTCAGATGAAGAAGAATTCTCTTCTTTTGGCTCAAGTCCAAGAAGTAGCTGTTCTAACTTGGATACTTCACATTCTAGTGTTGATGAGGTATCATGTGATGAGTTAGAGGATTGACAATGCAATGAAGGAGAAGCTTGCTTGTGTGCCTTAAATGGACTCTCTATTAATGTCTTATCTAAAGAAGATAGTCTTATCTTAGATATTATCGATCAATTAGAAGGCTCTGGGAAGAAGAGACAAATGATCGAGAAATATATCTCGCTTACAAATAACAAGAAAAAATCTTCTGATGATGATGAAAGTTTTGAGCCAAGTCAATACTCATTACAGAAGATCTTTGATAAGGTGAATGACCGTCATAAGGAGCCCACTCTTAAAGAGTTACATGGATTAATAACTAATCTGCAAGCTAATAGCGATGCTAGAGAAGTTGATATTGCTGATCTAAAGAAAGAGATCAAGCAGATCAAAAAAGATATCCGCTGGCTTAAAGGCAGGGATAACAAGGGTAAAGAAAAGATGGAGGATTCTAATTCGCCTATTATCAATGATGAGGAGAGTGATGATTTTGAAGATGAAGTCTTTAACTTTGCCACTCAGGACAGAAGAATTATTCCAGGAGAGTCTAGCTCAAGAGGATTGAAAATCAATTTAATTGATAGGATTATCACTCAAAAGTGGTATGTGAAGATTACTATCCTTATTGAAAACGCGTTTTTAGTCACTACTGAAGCATTAATAGATTCTGGTGTAGACTTAAATTGTCTAGCTGAAGGTCTTGTTCCTTCTAAATACTACTCAAAAACAGCTCAAATGCTGAGTACTGCTGATGGAAGTCATCTGAACATAGACTATAAACTATCAGATGCAGTGGTATGCAACAATGGGGTTTGTTCTGATACTCCTTTCCTCGTTAAAAATATGGCTCAAGCAGCTATTTTGGGTACACCTTTTATTAGTTTGCTTTTCCCAATTTCAATTGATCATAAGGGGATAAGCACTAATAAGAAGTAAGGTTTGAATTTATTTCTGATCCTCGTTATCAAGGAGTTAATCATTTTCTTAAACGCAAAGAAGATTTCCTTTTCTTTCTCAAACAAGTGTTAGAAATTAAGAAGATTGAAGAACATCTTAAAGATGACAAGTTTAAGCTTAAGGTTAAAGCTTATCAGGATGATTTAAGTAAAGAAATATGCTTAACAGATCCCACTGCTTTCTGGAATAGAAAGAAGCATGTCATTTCTTTGCCTTATATAGAAGGTTTTAATGAAAGGTTTATTCCTACTAAAGCGAGACCTATTCAAATGAACAATAGGTTTCTTATGCTTTGTCAAGAAGAAATCAATGATCTCTTAAAAAAGGGATTGATAAGAAAGAGTTATTCTCCATGGTCTTGCTCTGCGTTCTATGTTGAAAACGCTGCTGAAATTGAAAGAGGAGTTCCAAGGCTGGTGATTAACTATAAACCTCTAAATAAAGTTTTGAGATGGATCAGGTATCCTATCCCAAACAAGAGAGATCTATTGAATCATTTGCTTAAAATAAATATCTTCTCAAAATTTGATATGAAGAGCGGGTACTGGCAAATCTAGATCAAAGAAGAAGATAAGTATAAAACAACGTTTATAGTGCCATTTGGGCATTATGAGTGGAATGTTCTGAGTTTTGGCCTTAAAAATGCACCATCAGAATTTCAGAACATTATGAACGAGATTTTTAATCTATTCATGGATTTTATGATCGTTTATATTGATGATATCTTAGTTATTTCAAAAGACATTGATCAGCACTGGGAACACTTAAAGGTGTTTAAAACAGCTGCTAAAAGAGCAGGTCTTGTGGTTTTGGCTAGCAAGATGCAGTTATTTCAAACCAAGATAAGATTCCTGGGATTTGAAATTTTTCAGGGAAGATACATCCCAATTGACAGAGCCATCGCCTTCGCTAACAAATTTCCAGACATAATCCTGGATCAAAAGCAACTCCAGAGATTTATGGGAAGTGTTAATTATGTCAGAGATTTCTATAAAGATTTGGCGATTGATGCGACTCCTCTTTACAAAAGACTAAATAAGAAGCCTATCTCTTGGACAGATGAATGTACCCAAGCTATTAAAACTATTAAGTCTCGGGTAAGTCTTTACCATGTTTACATTTCTCTGATCCTTTTGCCCATAAAATAGTGGAAACCGATGCCTCTGACAAAGGATATGGGGGTATTCTGAAACAAATCATAAACTCTAAAGAAGTCTTAGTTTGTTTTGTTTTAGGAAAATGGGATGATGCACAGAAAAACTACTCTACTATTAAAAAGGAGATTTGCTCTATAGTTCTGTGTATTGACAAATTCCAAGGAGATCTCTTAAATCAGAGATTCCTTCTTAGAGTTGATTGTAAATCTGCTAAAGAAGTTTTAGAGATGGATGTTAAAAACATCGCTTCTAAACAGATTTTTGCTAGGTGGCAAGCCGAATTATCTGCCTTTGATTTTGACATTGAATTTATTAGAGAAGACTCTAACTCTTTACCAGACTTCTTAACCAGAGAATTTTTGCAGGATACTCCTAATGTTTGTGTGTTAAATCTTGTCAGGTCTCCTAGGCGTTCAGCTAAACCAGCAATGGAGAGACTCTCTTATGACTTCCTCAAAGGATAATCATCCGCTTCTCAAAAACCGGGCAATAAAGGAAAAGCTTCTGAGATTAAAGTTCAGGTGGACTCTCAGTACATCGAAACCTTGATCAGAGAGGTTGTTGATGTTGAGGATGTTGATGCAGTTAGATCCCCAGAACAGGTTGCAGATCTTTATCTTTCCTACTCTCATGATCTTCCAGTTTACCTTCCCAAAACCAGGGAATTCTTTGAGAAAATTCTGGTTGAGACAGGTTCAATTAAAGTTTCTCATAAACCTAGAGATCGTTACAATCTGGCTTTCTCAACAGTTAAGATCTTAAAGGTCTTACGTCCTTGTGACTGGGTGGGTGATCTTAGGACTCATAAATATTTTGAAACAAAATCCATGATTCCAAAATATTTTAATTACTTTGATTACACTCTAGCATGGGAAAAGTTTTTATTTTATCAAAATGAACATTATATCCATAGCTGGTTTCTCCATCCCAAGTTCCCAAAAACTACTAAGGCTCAGGATTTCTCTGCATGGTTTCAATCTTGGTTCTATTTTTGGGGACCTGTTCCAGAGTTCTTTCCTCCCAAGGTTGAGGATAAGTTTGAAAAATATTTTCAAATGTCTAATTGCCTTAACGATAATCAGGCATTATTAACTTTTTGTTGTGCCAATGAAATCCCTTGGATCTTTAAGTGGTCTTACACTATTACTCAGCATGTAGGAACAGGAGTTCATAGGCTTTGTCGACAATTGGCCATTAAATGGTGGGCTAAGTTTGATGAGGATAAAATTGCAGATATTCCTCCCAATATTGTTGATTATGATATGGGCAAATATGATGCCTCTCAGCATAAATTAAAATCCATCCTTAAAGGAATTCCTAAAAATGAAATTCTAGATTTTCTAAGGAATCATGATGACACGATTACTATGCTCGGTAGTGATGATGAGAACGCCTCATCTAGTGACCCTTTCAGTGGCCCATGTTCTCAGCCTAAATAGTTGAGGCGTGCTTATGCTTAAAGCTTTTTGGTGGTCTAGATGGTCTTTATTTGCCTTAATTATTCAGGCTTTTGGTGATAGGAATCTTAACCTATCTTTGGGAGCATGCTGTCCGTTCGACTCCAGATACATCCTTACATTTTTGTAAATTTTACAATTGAACTCTCAACCTTGAAATAAGTTGCTCAATTTGAAACTCGTTGACAACATCTTTAGGAATTAATGCTTCCACAAGTATATTTGATATTTTAACATGATTTTCTTTCACATGAAGGTGAGAAATTATGTAAAAATATCAAAAAATACTTAAAAATATCAAAAGTACATATAAAATAGTGTTCTCTTATGTTCTTTTGAGTTTTTATTAACACACATTCTTTATATAATACTATTTTATAACAGATCCCACAGAAAATGGCTTAATTTGACTTTTTCAGTCAAATTGGCCGTTTTTGTAATCAAAATGTATACTATTTTATTTAGGTGGAAAAATTATATCAAATTTACTACCACCTCCAATTTTTATAGGTTTAAAAATATAAATAAATATGTTTAATTCTTAATTCTAGAATTAGTCAATTTTACCAAAAACATCAAACCAAGTCAGTTTTTGATGGACGGAACTCCATCCATTCCAAAATTATAATATTAAGCTTTCACGTCAAACGACTACACATTAAACTTCAATTAATGTGAATATATTTAATTTTAGTTAATATAATTAATATAATTGTAGATGTGGCCAGAGCCGGCCCTGGGCCAGGTCTACCGGGACGACTGCCCAGGGCCCAAAGTTGAGGAGGGCCAAATTTTTTTAAAAAATTATGTATTTATGTGTATAAAAAAGTAAAAAAATAATTATAAAATATAATATAAAACAAATCAATAAATATGGAGAATCAAAATAGACTCTTAGCCACAAAAAGAAGGAAAAACCCTTTGACCCTCTCAGTTCATAACGCAACGTAAGCAATATTTTTTTCGATGATTCTCCTCTTCTCTAACAAAGTTGGAAAATAAATCATCCACTAGCTAGACCAATGCCTTTCTTTGAAGGTAATTTTTTTAATGATACACGTAGAATCTAGATATATAAATTTTGTAAATTGTAATATATATTTTTGTTAACTTTTTCTTATTTATTATTTAGTTCAACAGAAAACTTGGCTGAGATTTTTGTTCTTCGTTTTTAATGCAATGTTTACAATTCGGGGTACTCTTTTTT
The DNA here is from genome assembly GCA_016801055.1 of Panax notoginseng. Taxonomy (NCBI): domain Eukaryota; kingdom Viridiplantae; phylum Streptophyta; class Magnoliopsida; order Apiales; family Araliaceae; genus Panax; species Panax notoginseng. Next base: position 21,465,509 of record CM029016.1, read on the forward strand.
CTTCGTTTTAGATTTTTCCCAAACAAATTTTTTAACGAGGCCCCAAAGTGTTCTTACATCTTTTGTAAATTCTTATAATTTTAATAAAATTAATTAGTTGATAATTTATTTATTTTTTTGTTTAATTTGTGTAAAGGGGCACACTTGAAATATTTTGCCCTGAGCCTTACAAAATCCAGGACCGGCTCTGGATGTGGCAGAAGTTGCACGATTCATTCCACACCTGTGTAGACTAGGTCAATAAGCATGTTCTCCTTACCTAAAAATTTAACATATTAGGTTGAGACTTGATGAGTGAGTTTTATACCCATGAATTGAGTGCATTTGATCTTAATCTTTTGGAAGTTTTTAAGTGTTTATGTCTATTCATGCATATTTTATGTTGTTGTGTAGGAATTGGAACAAAAGTTACGTGGATCGGCGTTTGGGGTGGCCAGATGCGCGTTTTCGACTTATCATTTACATATCAGCCACTTTAAAGCCAATTTCTGCATTGTTCCAAACCTTATTTCAAAGAACTCAAAGAATGAAAGTTATAGATCTACGTCTCCTCTTTCCGGAACATATTGAATCATCGAAATCGGAGTTTGGACGAAGCCGTTATGGCCATTTTTCCAAAGGACGTCGGAGTAGAAAATTGACGAAAAAGTGGCCAGCGTCGTGGTGCCCATTTCAAGCCTATGCCCAGCGCCGAGCCTGAGCCCAATAATTGAGACCTATTTACAACATCTGAATACAAACACAGTTTGTGAGAAATAGGATATTGACGTATCTCCGGTTTTAAACCTCTTAAATACATTCACGTCATTTTCTCCTCATTATCAACCAAATGGGGCGCAAACCGGGAAAACTCAGAAAACTTGGCTTCGTACTGCGATACGGTCATGTTGTTTTGCTCCATCTTGATGAATTCTACTTCTTTCTTGTGACGAATACTTTCGGGAAAGTACTTGTCGTTGAACAATTCCTGGAACTTCTCCCAAGTCATCTTCAGTGCGGCAAGTTGAGTACGTTTTACCGATTTCCACCAGTAATCTGCCTCTTCTCGTAACATAAAGGTGCCAAAGGGCACCTTTTGCTCCTCGGAGTATCCCAAGACATCAAATATCTTGGTGATCTGCTTTATCCATGCTTCCGCCTTGAGTGGTTTTGGTTCTCCAATAAATTCTGGTGGTCCCAGCTCCTTGAACTGTTTAGCGGTGACCGTCCGAGAGTTGTCAGTGTTTCCACCTGCACTTTGGACAGGAGCCGCTCCTGCCTAATGTTGCATGAATTGCATAAAGCCTCTAAACATTCTATCGTTCATCATCTGGTCCGTGTTGTTGTTTGCCTAAGGATTGTCGCCTTCTTGATGCACATTATCCTGATTATTGATCTGTGGAGACTCAACGGTCTCCTGTGCTTCATTGCTATTCTCAACATTCTCGAATGTTATTTTCAAATACTGCCACAAAACAAGGGTTAATTGATATGCAACATATTATCTTTATAGTCTGACCGACCAATTAAATACCAAATAAACTTAGGTAGGTCATACTAGCGAAGGAATTCTCCGTCTCTCCCCTCCTAGTTCTAGTCTCACATCTTAGCCAGGGATCATATCCCTAAGCTTTGATACCAACTGTGACTCCCCCGAAATAGGTATACATCACCCATCTTGGGTCGCCAAATATATGGTACAAAAATTTAAATACAAACTTAATTATACAACTGACGTGTACAATACACCAAAACATAGCTGAGAGTTTCAACACTAATAATGTCTTATAGAGAGTATAAAAACTCAAATAAAATCCACATTAAATTTATTGTTACACGATTTAACAGAATAGTGAGGACTACTAATACTGTAAGACCCTAAATTATTAATAAATAAAATTTAATTTCCTCTATTTATTATTCTGAAATAATAAGGGTTGATTTGAGTAATGTGGTTAGTTATGGGTAAAATGGACAAATATTTCAAATAAGCAAGTGGTCCTAAAATATTCATTGTTGTCGGGGAATATTTGTTTGGTCGTGGAATATTCTTGTTGTCGGGGAATATTCGTACGACGGCGCAGCCTTGTGTGGGCCCCATAACAGAAAGCGATTGGATGAAGAAAACGACAAAAATAAGTTGTTTATAAATAACGGCGTAGTTGTTACCGTTAATACTGTTAGAATACCCGGTGGTTAAAACACAGTAATACGCGTTGTTGCACAGTATCACACGGTATTGCACCAATTATTGATTCTTACGTAAGAAGGCACTACTCAATAATTATTACAGTAATTACTGTTTAATATTGTATTTTATTGATTCAATAATTGCTGCGTTGATATTTTATATTACTGTTGTTTTAATAATTGTCACTACACAGTATTTTCTATTATCGGAGCAATAATTCATATTATCTGAATAATATTATTAGATAACATTATTGATAATGTCTAGAAAGTTCTGTCTAAGGAGAGGTTTGGTCATCTAATTGCGCGCCAGTAAGGAGAAATCCTTATTGGAAAGCCCCCTCTTTCCTGGGAACGGCCTGGTTGCCAGTACTGTGGTTCTGTAATATTATTTGTGTATAATTAATTATTGATTTATATGATGAGGAAAATATTAATTTTATGTGGATATAGATGGAGAAAATTTTTAATGTGACAATTGTTGAAAATTAATATTTTATCTTTTTCTGATAAAATAATTTATTTAAATATATTATTTTAATAATATATTGATGGTGGTATTTTTACAATGAATGTGGGATATATGAGTATATGAGGAGGAAGAGTATTTTTGTGGCATTAAATGATTAACACATGTTTTGTGTGTTGGTGGACATAATTCTTGACCGAAAATTTATTATTGACTGTAAAATCGCCCGTTTATGAATTTCGGTCAATTTCTGTTTGGAATTTGGAAAAACTTTCTTCTGTAAAGTTGTATAGAATTGAATTTCCTATAACAACTCGCGAGATTCGAATTTTCTGATAAAAGGGCTATTTATTATGAATTATTGAAGTTCTGAAGTTCCGAAATAATTAATTTTTGGAAGTTTTAATTATTATTTTTAAGAAAAACGTTTTTTTCAATTGAGGGGCATGTGTTAAATGGTTGAAATCAGCTGGTGGTGTGCTTAGGAATTTTGTTTATAAATAATATTATTATATTCAATTTTCTGCTTTGGTGTTCTAAGCATTTTCCAATAAATAGGGTGCTTAGGTTAGAATTGAAAAACACACCAGAAACACAAGTTTCTCTCTATTTCTCTCTCTATATCGAGCGTATTCTTGTGAGTATTTGATACTTTGAGTGTTGCTATACGGTGCAAGTTTCCTTCAGCACTATATCTAGTATTCCAGTCAGAAGTACCGTCTTTCCGAGGTAAGGGATGTTATTTCTTCTTAAATGATATTATTTTCTTCAATATCATTATGCCGAAGTATTGATCTGAACTTTTTATCAAATTTGGAACTGTTCATGTCGGGGTTACTATTCACGAGTTACTATTCACGAATTACTATTCACTAAAAAATAAAATTTTCTTCTTTTCGTCCAAATATCTATTCTGGATACTAGCTTTGATTGTATCCATGTTTTGATCATTCTTGAATTTTACTTCACTATGATTATTTATAAGGTATTTTTGGACATGGATAAATCGAAATACGAATCCTTAATATTTGTTATTTTGCTTCACTGGATTCGTTTTCTTTAAAATATTTTTCATCATCCTCAGTCTTAAATGATGATATAACTGAATATCTTTGGCCTGTAGTGCAAAGATGAATGATTTCTGATGAATATCTTTGGCCCGTAGTGCAAAGATGAACAGGTGTTGAGGTGAACATGACCAACTGATGAATATCTTTGGCCTGTAGTGCAAAGATGACTATTTGATTCAAGATATTTATTGATTGATGTTACAGGGATAAAATGTTGATGATGGGCTTTTAAATTCATAGATAATCGTAGATTTCATTCTCTACGTAACTTCTCTATGAATTATTATTTTCCGCTGCGAATATTGATTGAAAACTTGTTGTCTATTGTATTCTATTAAATTTTTCCCTGTTGAAGACTAACGATAATTTGTTGTATATTATCTTAGTCATAATATTCTTTACTGGGCTAGTTGAGCTCACCCTTTTCCTTGTTGTTCCATTTTCTTCTCAGGAGACGAGAATGTAGCAAGTACTAGTCGGGGTATGAAATGAAGGTTCTAGGAAGTTGTTTTAGTAGTTCTCGCCATTTTTTTTTTGTAAAATATTGTACCAATAATTGTAATGAGGACTTATTTGAGTGTGGATATTGTCTAAATGACAATATTTGTATTTACACTCACAGTTTTTATGTTGTATTAATAAAGTTGTAGTTATTTCTGTACCATGTTATTGACAACTCAGAATGGGTGTTGTATACCTGTTTTGGGGGCGTCACAAATACTGTCATCAGAATCGTCACTCCGTTTCCCGACTAGTCCCAGCTACGTTCTCATTTCCTGAAGAGAACAATGAAAGAAAGGGTGAGCTCAACTAGCCCAGTAAGAAATATTATGACTAAGATAATGCAGAATAAATTATCCTTAGCCTTCAACAGTGTTAAACTGATATAATATAACAACTATCAAGTTTAACTGCAGCGGAACAAGCAATCCATTAAAAGAGTCAAGTAGAGAATAAAATCTACTATATTTTATGATTTAAAAGGTTTTTCATCACTTTTATCGCTGAGACTCAGCTTAATAAATAATCCACATCATCCCTGCACTACGGCCAAGGATATTCATTAGTATCACAACCACAAATTATCCACGCACTACGGGCCAAGGATATTCGTGTATTCATCAATGGTCATGATCACGCCAACAACTGTCCATCAATGAACTACGGCCAATGAGGATTTTTACCACATCATTTGTAATATTACGGTCATGATTATACCGAATAATCCCTGGTCATAATCATACCAAGTTCATCTATGCACTACAGGCCACAGATGACTTTCAACATATTATAAACATGAGGATGATAACAACTCAATAAAACAAGTTCAAAAATTAATTTTAAAGATTTATAAGTTAATTTATCCTGAACTTAATAACGTCCAAATTGTCAACATGATAATGCTTTGTGGAGTAAAATTCAAGAATGCTCAGAAGAATATTTTCATGAAAAGATACTGGATGAAGCGCAAATATCAAGAATATTCCACTAATTTCATGGAGTATAGAAGTCAAAACTTTAACCAACTAAGTATAATAAAGAATGGAATAACAAAAGAAATCACCAGGCATGTGATAGACCGCACAGGCAGGTTATTCCAATAGAATAATAAATAACAGAACCACGTTCGGCGTAAAACGCACAGACATGATATTCCAACAGAATAATAAAGACAAAATCAGGTCCGGCGTAAAACGCACAGACAAGATATTCCAATAGAATAATAAAGACGGAATCAGGTCCGGCGTAAAACGCACAGACAGGATATTCCAACAGAATAATAAATTATAGAACCAGGTCCGGCGTAAAATGCACAGACATGATGTTCCAGCAGAATAATAAAGAATGGAATAACAGAAGAATTTCACCAAGTATAGGGTAACCCGCGTATACAGGTTATTCGAACAGAATAATAAAGAATGGAATAACAGAAGTTCTCTTCATGGATAAGAAAGAAATAATATTCCCTACCTTAGAAGAAACTGGATATTGGAATAGTGAGGTAGCAGACTTCTCTTCTTCTTTCTCTCTATAATTTCTCTCTATAATAAGTGCTCTATAGCTTTAGTGAATTGGTGAGAAATGAAGCAAGAATGAGCTTCTATTTATAGAAAAATATAGTTTTGATAATTGCACGTTTTGGGGCTCGAAAATTACAGTATAATACCTTACTCTTTTTCTTCATTTTTAATTTAGTTCTGCAAGTATTATCAAACTTGCACCACCTCACCTAATAGTAAATAATGTGAATCAATAGTTCATTCATGTGACTCAATAGTATAATCATGTGAAAAAACTAATTACAGTATAGTACATCTATCTCTACCTCTATTTTTAACTTAGTCATGCAAGTATTATCAATCTTGCACCAACTCCCCTAATAGTACAAGAATGTAAATTAGTAGTACACACATGTGAACAAATAGTTATAATCATGTGAATTAATACCAATTAATTGCTCATTTATCCGATTAATTACCTGATTGGTCAATATAACCTCCAGACGTCAATTATTATTTAAAATAAATGTCGAATTCCACTAACACTAATAATTCCAACACAATGAAACTATCAATCTCATCTTTAATCAACACGAACTTATTCATCATTAATATTATAATTCACAATATTTAACAACCAGGTCGTTCCCAGGAAAGAGGGGGCTTTTCGATAAGGATTTCTCCTTATTGGCGCGCAATTAGGTGACCAAACCTCTTATTGACAGAACTTCTAGACATTGTCAATATTGTAAATAATAATATTAATAACTTCGTCGTCTCAATTATTGATTTAATAATATAAATATTATGCAAATGATCCTGTAACAATAATTAAATCAATAATATGAGAGATATGATGCAGCAATTACTATAGCAATAATTGAATATAACTAAGTGACTTCTCACGTAAGTATCAATAATCAATACCGTGTGCTACTATGCAACCACGCGTATTACTGTACTTTTACTACCGGGTAGTTCAACAGTTTTAACAGTAAAACTTTTGCCGTTACTTCTATAAAAAGATAATTCTGTCGTTTTCTAACTACGACAATACTTCCGTTGTGGGGTCCACCAATGATTGTGCCGTCGTACGAATATTTCCTGTTAAAACGAATATTTCCCGACCAATCAAATATTATATAACCGCTTGCTTACTTTGCAAAATTTGTAAATATTACCCACAACTATAACATTATATCAAATCCACACCATAATATAAAAAAATATATTTTGAGAAAATTATTCTTTACTCATAAAAGTTGGGGTCTTACAACATTCTCTTCTTATGAAATTTCGTCCTCGAAATTAGGGTGCGTACCTGGTATGTCGAAGAAGTGAGGATACCTTGACTTTATTTCAGATTCTAACTCCCAGATCATTTTCTCAACATCGTGATTTCTCCACAAAACTTTAACTTGAGGTATAACCTTGGAGCGTAGAATATGATCCTTCTTATCCAATATTTTAACAGGTACTTCTTCATACGTTAAATCTTTCGCTATCTCGTCCGGTTCTAATTCAATAATGTGGTTCGGGTCTTTCACATATTTTCGTTACATAGATATGTGAAAAACGTTATGAACACGAGACATACTTGGCGGTAAGGCGAGTCTATATGCCACAGTTCCTACTCGATCGAGGATTAAAAATGGGCCAATGAATCGAGGGTTGAGCTTTCCTCTCTTTCTAAATCTCGTAACTCCCTTCCATGGAGCAACACGTAACAACACATGATCTCCAATATAGAATTCCACGTCCTTTCGATGAAGATCAGCATAACTCTTTTGTCGATCTTGTGAAGTTTTTATACGTTGTCGGATCGTTTGAATCTTTTTCGTAGTCATACGTACCAACTCCGGTCCCAACAACGTTGCTTCACCTACCTCATCCCAACATACTGGAGAACGACACTTTCTTCCATACAACGCCTCAAATGGAGCCATGCCAATACTTTCTTGATAACTGTTGTTGTAGAAAAACTCCACCAATGGTAAGAACTTGTCCCAACTTCCCTTGAAATCAAGGACACAGAGTCTTAATAGATGTTCAAGAGTTTAAATAGTCCTCTCCGACTGTCCGTCGTCTAAGGATGATTTTCCGAGCTAAATCATAAATCCGTGCTCATAGCTTTCTGCAAACTAACCCAAAATCGTGAAGTGAATCTTGGGTCTCGATCAGAAATTATGGATACTGGCATACCATGCAGTCTTACAATCTCAGTTATGTACATACGAGCAAGACGTTCAAGTGTATAAGTTTCTCGTATAGGTAGAAAATGAGCAGACTTGGTCAATCTATCAACAATGACCCAAATTGCATCTATGCCTTGAGAAACCTTGGGAAGACCAGTAACTAAATCTATAGTAATGTGCTCCCACTTCCATTCTAAAATTTCAAGTGGCTGCAATGGACCTTTTGGTACTTGATGCTCCGCTTTGACTCGTTGACAAGTTAAACACCTTGAGATAAACAACGCTATCTCTCTCTTCACATTGCTCCACCAAAATGTATGACGAAGATCATGATACATTTTGGTACTTCCAGGATGGATTGCAAACGGTGTGTTGTGCGCCTCCATCATGATTTCATACTTTAAATCAGTGCTGTTAGGAACACAAAGTCTGGAGTTAACTCGAAGTATTCCTTCTTCATCGATTCTTGCTTCCGGCATAGCACCTTCTTGCACTTTCTTCCACATACGCATCAGCTCCAGGTTTGTAGCTTGAGCAGCTTTAACTTTATCGATTAAAGTCGGTTCTACTTGTATATTCGCCATCATCACATGGGTCCCTGAAGTCTTTAACTCTATCTCCATCCTTTGCAAGTCACACAAAATGGGACTTTGCATTGACAATATCGCACTCGTACTTGCATATGATCTTCTACTCAATGCGTCAGCTACCATGTTCACTTTTTTAGGATGGTATTAGATGGTATGATCATAATCTTTCAACAGTTCAAGCCAACGTCGTTGTCGCATGTTGAGTTCCTTTTGAGTGAAGAAATATTTGAGGCTTTTATGATCCGTATAGATCTCCACCTTCTCTCCATACAGGTAATGCCTCCAAATCTTAAGTGCAAAAACGACAGTTTCCAACTCTAGATCATGAGTAGGATAATTCCTCTCATATTCTTTGAGTTGCCGTGAGGCTTAGGCTATGATTTTCCTTTGTTGCATGAGAACACATCATAACCCTTTGCCCGAAGCATCACTGTAGATAACAAATCCTTCCGAGCCAGATGGTATTGTCAGAACAGGTGCTGAAATGAGCATCCTCTTGAATTCTTGAAAACTCTTCTCACATTCCATGCTCCAACCAAATTTTGTATCTTTTTGGGTCAGCTGAGTTAATGGAGTAGCGATTCGAGAAAACCCTTCTACGAATCTCTGATAATAACCAGCTAAGCCGAATAAGCTACGCACTTTGGTCACTGATTTAGGTTGCTCCCAGCTTTTAATAGCTTCAATCTTTGTCGGGTCAACAGATATTCCATGACTTGATACTACGTGCCCAAGGAATGCTACCTCCTCAAGCTAGAACTCGCATTTCTTCAACTTGGCGTAAAGTTTGTTTTCACGAAGCTTTTGGAGTATCAGCCTCAAATGTTGCTCACGATCTTCACGACTTTTGGATTATATGAGGATGTCATCAATAAAGACGACAACGAAATGATCCAGATATTCCTTGAATACTCGTTTCATCATATCCATGAAGGCAGCAGGAGCATTAGTCAATCTAAAAAATATGACTAAGAATTCATTATGCCTGTAACGAGTTCTGAAGGCAGTCTTTGGAATATCTTCAGTTTTAACCTTCAGCTGATGATATCCAGAACGAAGATTGATCTTTGAAAAGAATTTGGCACCTTGCAACTGGTCAAACAGGTCATCAATACGTGGCAATGGGTACCTATTTTTGATGATGACATGATTCAACTCCCGGTAATCAATACAAAGTCGCATACTTCCATCTTTCTTCTTCACGAATAGAACAGGAGCACCCCAAGGAGAAGTACTAGGACGAATAAAGTCAATGTCTAACAATTCTTGCAGTTGGGTCTTTAACTCCTGAAGTTCAATAGGAGCCATTCGATATGGGACTTTAGAAATGGGTTTCGTACCGGGTTCAAGGTCAATACAAAATTCTATTTCACGCTCTGGGGGTAGGCCAGGAAGTTCTTCAGGGAATACGTCAGGAAATTTATTAACAATAGAAATATCATTCAAAGCTGACGTATTTTTGTTTAAATTCGTGACATGAGCTAAGAAAGCTTGACATCTATTTTTCAATAAACGAATAGCTTTATGGCTTGAGATGGCAGTGATTGATTTTATTGGTTTGGTTGCTTGAATTCACATAATAGGTTGGTTAGGAATATGAAAACTAACAACCTTACGAAAACAATCAATGTTAACATGATGAGTAGTTAACCAATCAATCCCTAGAATTACGTCAAATGCAAGTATTTTTAAGGAGATAAGATCGACAGGTAACATGCGGTTACTGATTTGAATCAAACAGGACTTATAAACAGTAGATGTAATGAAGGTTTCTCCCAATGGAATTTCAACAGATAAGTCAAAGTCTAATTTCTTCGTAGTCAAATTTAAACGTTGAGCGCATATAGGAGAAATAAAAGAATGGATAGAACCGGTATCAAATAAGGTATAGACATTCGCTAGAGTTTATGATAAGCTACCCGTGATGACCTCGTTCAGGTTCCTGCTTTCTGGGAGGTCACGACAAATGCTCTCCCTTGCACTACCACCCCGCGGCTTTGACTTTTCTAGGACGGCCTTTGGTGCCTCCATCCTGGCTGAACTTGTCTTTGGTGAACAATAAAATCGGCTAGGTGACCTTCTTTTCCACAATTATAACACGCTTTGGACGGCATCGCACAGTTTGGACTGATATGTCCCTCCCCTCCGCATTTGAAGCATATGATAGGTTGTTGTTCTCCTTCCTTAACCACGGGTGCTGATGCTGTCCTCTTTCCATCATTGTTAAATCTCCTCTTCTTGAAATGTCCACTCTTATTGTCGTGGGTATGATTACCACC